>JBBPCV010494108.1:0-11678 GCA_037974505.1 Plocamopherus tilesii
TCCCCGCCACTACAAAAAAGACAACCCCCAAAAAAAACAAAAAAACAAAACAAAACATGTGTCCAGCAAGAATCTATACATATGAAATCGGTTCTGAGCTACCTGTCTCATCTGTAACCTCTTGGGCAGCAGCTGGCTGATCCTCTGGAGCATCCTCGGTGGCTTGAACATCTGTCAATTGTAAAATAAAATATATCTATGTAAAACAAGTGTAAGTTATCAAAAGTTTGTCAATTAACTGTATTATAAATATATAAACCATAACTGAACTCTAAAAATAAACCTTATCTTAACTCTGATATCCTTGCATGCTGTTATTTTAGATACATAAACATATTTCTACTGGCCTTTTTGCATCATTATTGACCACCTTTATAGCTACTTACTGTTACACTGGCTAGATTTTTTTTATTTGGCACTTTAAAATGACTTACTGGTTGAGGCAAATCATACATATTCTAATTTGTTTTCTTCTGTTTTCTGACAACATGTCTGCTTTTTTGTAACTTCAAAAATAATATTAAAAGTTAATATGCTTGTTGTTATCTTCTTAAACAAAAATTAAGCACTGTATTAATTTCCATTTTTTGGTTTGTAATGGTTTAATGTCATAGTCTATACTATTTATTATAACTGGCATTTCTTGGCTGAAGTAGATTGAAGATTGTTATTAAGATCTAGATCTATATTTAAAGACCCATGTTAGGATATATATCTAGAAACTTTACAATGTTGATTCATCTTTTCTGGAAATTTTGAAATGAAGAAAAATAGTTTTAAATCGTTGCTAAACCACCATCATCCTATATTATCCTACATAAAAATTTAACTTTTTATTTGTGAACGGTTAATCCTTAACCATTTAAATTGTACGTTGTAATCATAAGTACAGCAAATGACAGAATAGATACATTTACTAAATCCACATCAAAAGACAATGTAGCTTCATCTCAGATGTACCACTTTATCAGTACTTTTCCTTAACCAAATTGACTTAAAACGTGAAGAGAATAACCCCTAGTAAGAATAAAAAGGGCACGTTTAAAAGTGAAATACCCTCAGATGTCTCTTGCTCCAGGGTTGGGGCAGAAGATTGATATTCTTCTCCGTCTGCCATGATTTGTCACTGTAAGGCTATGATTGTGGTTCTGAAAAGCTACGGCCATGTATGGACGCCGTTGCTAGGAGGAACAGGCGGAACTAGACTTTACGACATATAAATTGGTAAAATAAAATCCGTTTATTTGAAATTCAATAGAAATTTATGTAAAATAAGAAATATAAACGATATTGAAACTATTATATGATAATAATACAATTTGATGAAACGTTTTCATTTTGTTTACATTTACAACTACTGACATGTGTATCCGTCCGAAGTCCAAAACAACTTTCGTCTTTTACATGGAGGCTTTTTCGGCCTCTCACAAACAAAACGCGTTTGTCAGGAATAGAATTTTTCTTCTCTGTAAACTCTCGCTCTTAATGTTTACCTGTCAATCTACAAGTCCAGCATTATTTTGATGGTTCTGGCAGACGTTGGTCTATAATCTAAATTTTAGAATCACGTTCAAGGTTAGAGAGATCTAGATTCTAGATCTAGAGAATCGAGATCTAGGAAGTCCTCCGTCTCCAGTCCTGACAATATTGACAGTGACTTGAGTGACTAAGGATTAAAGGAAGCTCCTAGAGATGCTGGCTAAGGAGATCATTGTGGCACATCTGAATGTGTTTTATTACGCTACTCCAATTCTTGTCTTTCTTATCTTAGTATGCCTTGTGTTCTTCGTGATTTGTGCTCAATCAAATTTCACCAAAAATCAGGGAAGTGAAATTATCAAAAGCAGTGGTCCATACATGTTTGTTACTGCTCATCCTGATGATGAAAGCATGTTCTTTGCACCTACCTTGATACAACTGGTGAATCACAGCCCTGATAAAGTTCATCTCCTGTGTGTAACAACAGGTATACCACCTGAATATCGATTAAATTTATGTTTTGATCTATTTTGTAACTTTGTACATGAAGGGAATATAAGTTGTTGCAAAGCTTTTAGTTTTAGTCTTTTCTGTTTGAGACTCTCCCCCCACCCCCTTTCAGTAAGAGGTAATCTTTTACTTAAGTGTCATTCCAATTCCTTACTAACTATCGTGATTTTGGTTTATTAAAGAGCTTGGGGCATCGGAAGTCGAGTATTAGTGAGATCAGAAATCATTACAAAATCTAGAGCATAAGGTTAGGGTGTTAGCAATAGGGGTAAGATTTACGTTACGTTACAAAATGTGCTGGCATGAGGAATTTTCAGGCAATCATTTTTAGATGCTTGAATTCTGTGCTGGTTCATTCAAAATAAAGAATTCTTGAAGATATGTAGGGCTGAGTCACTGAGACATTCATATGTGATAGTCGCTATTTTATAATTTATTTTTTGTTCAATGGGAAACCAGTGCAAATCTCGGAGAAGTAGTTTGGATTTGTCAGATTTTTTTTTTCTGGGTGCCAATCAGTTTGCATTGGTTTGTACAATTTGAAGTGAGTACCAATCAGTTTGCATTGGTTTGTACAATTTGAACTGAGTACCAATCAGTTTGCATTGGTTTGTACAATTTGGAGACATTGTTTTCCCCTGACAGATATGCCAGAAAGAGAGAGTCACGTCTAAATTAGAAAAAAAAAAAAAAATCAATGATGAGAGAAATTTCTGAAAAGCATCCTTTGAAAGGTGATCTCTTATGCTGCTTTTTACTTCTTCAAAGACAAGGTTTTTATAGAGAGAGTTAACCTGGCAATCCTCGACAAGTATTAATATGACCCAAAGATTTTTTACCATCTCTAACTTATTATATTGTTGATGACTTATTATTATTGATGTAATGTCTTGTATAATTCATAAATGTTGACTTGGTCTTTTATTTTCAGGTGATTATTATAAGAAAGGTGCTACTAGAAAGGAAGAGATCTACAAGAGTGGGGACATTTTAGGTATTCCTGCAAGCAACATTGATGTGCTAAATAACAGGTTTGGAATGGACTGATTTTTCGCAATTCAGTGTTTATTTAACTTCCACTCTTGTTTTAATTCACTTTTCTTCCTTTTACACTGTTATGTTGAAATACGATATTGTATGTATACGTGAAATCGGATCAACACCATTATTACCAGTTATACTATGTCAGTGACTTCACAGGATGAAAGCTATATCATTTTCAAAATGCATAATAACTTTAACCAAGCAAATTTTTCAGGAGAAGCAAAACACTGGTTGATCAAAATCAATATTTTTAGGGTGTTCTGTATTTTTATAATGTTTACATTAGTCTCATTTTCTCAGTCTGATATTCAAAAACAACATACTTTTCAATAATGTTCGATATTCATATGTACAGTTCTTAAAAATATTGATGGCAAATGTATAACTTTGGTTTTCTTCTTGTCTTAAAACTATGACATGGATAAAGGTTTATATTATAAAACTTTATCTCAGTAACATGATATGAGTGGAATGTCAGGTTAACGAATTTAGTAATAAATATGATTTGATAATCAGTTTAACAAAAGCACATAACTGCCAACCACCAAGTGGGTTCAGCTTAGAGAATAATTTTTTTGAGTTTTATATTTATATGCAAAAATTAATGTATGATATTATTCATTAATAGTCTAATTAAAATGACATTTTTTGTAGCATTTTTCTGTATGGTTCAGGTTTGCGATGTGATTTTGCAATGTTTGGGATTTGCTCATGTACAGATTTTTTCCAAAAACTACACATTTTTACCTTTGCCACTACTTAATTTGAAAATCTCAACCAGACAGGTCTAGATAACATTATATGTCTTATGTGAATGTTGAATCTAAAAACATGCTGAAATGTTTTTTTTTTTCATTTCCTTACTTTGCTGTCTATCGCTTATTTTGAATTTTCAAAATTTGCTTCTAATGTGATCATTATTAAGAGCTGTGTAATTCTTTTTTTTTTTTTATTTACCCGGACTTCATGTAGTATCGTTTTCTTTTACTTTTAAAACATTTTTTTTATCAAATATATGCTTTCTCTGTATTTTCAGTGTGATATTCAGAAAACTGCTAGTATTGTTTGAGTAAACTTTGACATTTTAATCAGTACACATACGCCTTTGATTAATAATGTTTTACACTTATATTCACTTTTCACAGTGCTTTTCTTGATGGAAATGAGGCTTGGGACTTGCAAATACTCGGTTCTGAAATAACTACTCACATGAGAAGAGTCAATCCAAAATATGTAAGCAAAAGATCTCAATAATTCATTTCAATTTCATTTTGTTTGAATATTGGTGCTGTCAGTCAATCATTCATCAGTTTTGTCATTGTCATAATAGTGAGAGTGAGTACCACCTAATACCAATTTTTGTTGATTTCATTTGGACATCTTTTTAATTCAATATTTATTGATGGTGTGTCTTTTCTTTCTTTCTTTCTTTTTTGTTTTTTTTAATGATGAATACCCTTCAATCCGAATTGTATCACCAACTTCCTTTTTGATGTAATCAGAAACTGTCAGTTATTTGGGTAATTTATAATGGGTGAATGGGGATTTATAGTTCGCCTTAAGTCTACCTCCACTTTATTCTGTATTGTTTATCTAATCCTGTCAATGTGCGGGTGTCAGATGTCCATCGTTGGTATATATTTTTTATTTTGTTATTTAATATTTAAAAAATTTTTGTTTTGTTTCTTACTCTTTAAGACAATCTGAATAATGTTCTTAAATTCTAGAATTTTGTATTGATTACTCTTTTCGCCATACATGCTTGTTAGCTTGTGACTAAATATTAAATATTTTGTCTTTCTTTCTTTGTTTTTTTATATCCATTTTACCTTCCGGTGTATGAGGTTTAAGTTCCCGAAAGGATCTCTCTCCAGCCTTCTCTATCCTGACATATTCTGTTTCTTTTAATGAGGGATGAATGTTTTTTCTGTGTGAGACAATATTTTTTATTTAGCTTTGTACAACATGAAATTTAATTCAGAACTCATCGAATAATTTAAATGACCCTCTCTCTTTTCTATGTAAATAAATAGATAAAAAACAAAACTTTATGAGGCACAACAAATGAATGCGGATTTGAAACCTGCAGTAGATGAACATTTTCCATAGTTCAAAATGTTGACATTGCTCTTATTTGAACATAAGCTGTAATGTTATAACTTTTTTACTTTGTAACATTACCATTATCATATTGTTGCAATGAAGATTTTGATCCTTAGTACAAGACGGGTGTTTAATTTTGATCTAGAAATACATTCTTCGTACATTCTTATTATATCTAATTTTTTCATTTCAGATTTTTACTTTTGATGATCAAGGAGTAAGCGGGCATCCTAACCACATTAGTTTATCGAAAGCTCTAAGGTATTATTTTGAGAATAAGTTGTAATTGGATAAAAAATATAATACATTGATGATATAGATCTTATTATACTGAATCAATACTGCTCATATAAAGTTGTGACTATATTTATTTACTTGAAACAAGTTTTGATTAAGTAATAGAAAAGTTTTCCCTTTTTTCTATTTTTCTTTTTCTCCTCATCTGTTTATATAGAACAAAGCCTGATATCAGAGATGCATTAATTCCAAAGGTCAAGGGTCAATGTTGTCAGTAGGATGTGACGAAGCATTAGCTTATGCTGACAATATGTTAGTTAAACTGTTTTGAATATTTTTGTATGGGAATGTGTTTATTGTTGTAGTATTAAAATATTTCTACTTTTGGAATCATGCCTTTCTCTCGATGACATTCTACGCTCGTCTTCAGTGCATAATTTCCTTCTGAATCAATCTAGAATGTTTCTGTCTCACATCACGTCCCCTCTGTCATGACCTTGACCCTCACCTGCTTAAAAGGAATTATCAGGGCTCTTGCAACACTGTGCTTCTGTGTATATAAATCGCCTCTTTTTTTATTTTGTCCGCAGACATTGAATACTGCCAGAGTAGGATGGTATTCACAGAAAATATCCCTGACTTCTTTTCTGTTATTCTGTCATAATAGCATAATAGTTGTGTATGCTAATATCTAACATGTATAAATATTGATGTAATCTCTTTTAATTCTTAATTTGCCAGATCCATTGGCAACATAACATTAGATAGAATCTATTCTACTGTAAATCTCTAAGTTAAAATTGCTTAGATGTAAACTATCACTTTTTCATCATTTTGCCATTTTTAAATGGATTTGTTCTGAACACTGCAGTAGCCTAAGGCAAAATAGTTAGTCATCAACCCATAATGTATGTTGTTCTCTTATTGAATGTTTTGATTACTGATTTTCAGATTGTTGTTAGCAACGGAGAAATCCAAGCAAGGTATGTGGTAACTCAACTAAAGCCCTGCATATTTTAGTTTTTTAAAACTGTTTGCTTACTTACTGAGCGTGTTATGTATTTTTATCAGAATCAATCGCTTTTCAGAATGTCCCATCGTTGCTGATTTTATCATTTTTAAAGACGTTGTCTTTGTAATGAATCAAGGAGGGTGCTAGTCAGGGCAATTTAAATAAAAGGCAGAGTAGTAAAGTCATAACGGTTTTTTTCTTTTCTTTTCTTTTTTTTTTTTTTTTTTTTTTTTTAGATATAAAGCAAATTAAATTGCATAATTTTCTTACATTTTCTTTTTTTCTTTGTCGATATCCATTTCACCTTTCAGTGTATGGCCTTTTTTCTTAACTTTGAATCTCATCAAGTCAATCATGGGACTGGCAAATAAATTTTGTCGCTGGTGGTAGACAGAAAATCATTTTCTTTTTCTTTTTTTTCCTCGCCTTCAAAAAATATTGGGGAAAAGTTTTATAAAATTTCTTCACTTTGAATTGCAGAGGTACCAGCTTTGCTTGAATTGAAGTCGGTCCCACTCTACCGAAAGTATGTGTCCTACCTGGACATTGTCCCGAGTATCGCCAGTAGTCAGACATTATTTGTATCGTCGAAGAAAGAGATATTGCAGGCAATGGTGAGATATCCACATTAGTCAGATAGAATTGAAAGAAAGATTTATGGTATATACATATACTACATATCCCATTAAACTGAGAAAAAACAATACTGAATAATGTGTGTTTGTAGATCACTTATATTCCAAAGAGGGCGGTAAACACTGCACAACAATAATAAGCACAAATTCCATCTAATTCTTCCTACTGTTTAATTTTGTTCACCCAAATGTAATTAAAAGTATGGAACTGTATACAGAATTAGCTCTTTACCTAAAGATGCAATGAAAAACATTATAAAATAAAATAAGAACTTCACCGATCCAATCTATGCTTGAGCATAAAATTGGTATTCAAAAGATGAGTAGGATAACTATCTTAAGACCTCTCTCAACCTCTATGCCTTTGTCTAACGTAGATTTTACATGAAAATCCATTGTATTATGATGGTTAGTACTAGAACAAATTGTAGTTAATCATGTACTTTTTGTAAAATTACTGCAAAAGAAAGAGTTAGAATTTAGAGATAAAAAACTACTTCCATTTCTTTATTTCTTTTTGCAGAGGGCGATGTATGCCCACAAGAGCCAATTTGTGTGGTTTCGTGCTCTGTATATCCTTTTCTCACGGTATATGATGATCAACGATTATACACATGTCACAGTATAGAGGATTTATTATTTCAATCTTTCCATAATAATGAGCTCACACATTTACATTATTATATATGATATGATATGCATTAAATTAAATATGTGTCATCGTATTGATCATTCTGTTTCTTGTCTTACATCTCACAAACCTGCCTATCCCGTCACACAAAAACATGGGATGTGAATATAAAAAGCGAAAGTCAGGGATATTTTCCAAAAATCAGGGATGAGCTCTTTAAATACTAATGTACGCCATTGAAGTCTTTGGATATAATAAAAGAAGGCTAAGGTCTGCTTTCAGAACATGTTTCCAACATTAAAACCCAAAAGAGGCAAGATTCAGAACAAACCTTGATGCACAATACAAAATATTGATCTTATCCCCTATGATAAAAACTACCTTCATCAATTAATTTTGTTTTGTCTTTTTTCATTTGTTTTTTTTTTTTTGTTTTATTGTTTTTTTCTCTCCTTGGCTCCTTTTCTGTCTACTGGATGGTCTACACACGCACATACACACACACACATGCACACACACACACTCGAGCCACACAATATTATTCACAGATTCACCATTAATTATTAAGTGCCATAATTTTGACTTCAACTTCAAGTGCCATCATTTGATATCTGTCAGTCCCGTTGATTAGCTTTGACTTTGATAATGAAAAGACTTCATCGAAATTGAAAGTAGATCTAGATTGAAGTCCAACATCAAAAGTCAAAACAGTACAAAAACGAGCCCTTTTTATTTTGTAAAAATAGGCCTAGAAGTAGAAGAAGCAGAGGGATTTGGTAGCACAATGTAAAAATCAAAAGTAAAAGACAGAAGTGACACTTCCACTTGTCAGATCTAAAGCTTTTTGAAACTGTTTTATTACAGTGGAATCTCCCAATAATGACATCTCCGAATAACAACATTTTCCCAATAACGACACTGAGCTCTGGTCCCGATTTTTTTGCTATATTTTATCAGTAATAGAAATCTCCTGATAGCGACATACTTTTAAGGCCAATCCCCGAATAACGACATCGAAAATCAGGCCTTCCCGATGTTTTTTGCTCTATGTTATTAGTAATTGAAATCTCCAGATAGCGACATAATCAAAAGCCAATCTCTGAATAATGACATTTACTCTACTTTCAAACTGAAAGTACTGTGTATGATTAAAATACCATTGAAAATAAAAAAAGACATTATCTAACTGGGTTAGGGCGTTTCTCATCACGAGCAAGGTTCAGTACATCCAGTTATTATGGCCACGGAGGTCTATCAACACCCCTTTTTCTGCCATTTTGGAAATCTCTGAATAACGACAATCTCCGAATAACGACATGCACCCCGGTCCCAAGCCATGTCGTTATTGGGAGATTCCACTGTACTTTCCTGACTAAGTCCAGTGTTATCGGGCACGAAATGCCTAAAGTGACCCAATTTTCTGGGATATTCAATGCCTATGCAGGATGGCATGCGTTTTCCCAAGATGATTCTGGAAAATCCGAAAAATCATAGTCCGCTCTGCTTACACTTACATCCTTCCAACACACGCAACAAAGGGTCCCAGCATTCAATCGGCACGTTTCTGCATTGCCCTGCTTCTGCCACTCCCAACCAGTTGAGATAAAATAAACAATCAGGCACATCGTCATGCCCTCTCTCTACAAAGGGCCCAAGTTCTCCCCTAGGCATCGTCTTCATCTTTTTAACTCAAAACTATCATAATTTCTATCATCGTCTTTTTTATTTCATTTACTTTCACCTGTGATCTTTCTGGGCCTATTCATAGGTCCTGTGATCTTTCTGGGCCTATTCAAAGGTCCTGTGATCTTTCTGGGCCTATTCATAAGTCCTGTGATCTTTCTGGGCCTATTCATAGGTCCTGTGATCTTTCTGGGCCTATTCATAGGTCCTGTGATCTTTCTGGGCCTATTCATAGGTCACTGCCTGTAATGAGTTATAACCCTAGTCATGGTGTACAAGATTTTACACTGGCACATTGAGCTGCATTTGCATAACAAGCAGGTTGAATTCCAGGGGGGAATACTGCTACTGATAGTTGAATTCCTATTCCCCTATTCCCTCCCCCCCCCCCCCCCTTTTTATGCATTAGTGTGAGCGTTAGAAAATAATTGAGTAAGAGCTGGATCATATTTGCATTTCATGCCTACACTCAAGGCTTGGTTTAAGGTTGGGTTGTTTTTTTTTGTTTTGGCTATAACAACATACAGTATTCTAATTGAATTATTTGTTGAGATTTATCGAATAAAAATTAATGTTGACTTTACAAATTTCATAGTGAGTCTTGAGCTTTGGTTTGTTTGTTTCATTACGTCTGTCTGCCACAAAGTCACTGTCCATCGAAATATTTCACTGTCGATATCATTCTGTATAAGTTCAGGTTCATTGAAGATCTTAAAACCTTATCCACACTATCATAACATTAACACTTTTAGAAAATAATCGATGAAAAGGACATGTCACTTGTATAGTGCAAAATGGTTGTATCTCTATTTTTGATGAAAGTGGACTGAAAGGTGTTATGATTAAAAAGCAGTGTAAAATTGATGGTCCTGAAAATCATTTCACCAGGTTGAAGTTGAACTCAAACATTGAAAAAAAAACCCAAAACCCCAGAAAGAACAAAACAATTTTTTTTTATTCTGTTTTAGAGTTTATGGAACTTTGTAGCCAAGTTTCTCAAAATCTGAATTTTGTAGATTCAACAATTTTGCTCAAAACCAGCAATATTGACCACGTGTTACTTTTGTGTTGACTAATTTACTAAAGGAAGTAATAGTATATGTAAGTCAAGGATTTCCTTTTTCTGCTCTCTTCTATTGTGCTTTCTCTCAAAGGAGTTCAGGAATGTAAAAATGAGGGGAAGTAATTTGTGAAGGTGGCTTTTGCACGATAATAGTTAAGAAATCAATCTAATCCTAGATCATTTTAAATGAAGCAGGTTAAAATTAAAAGTAAAATTCGGTACAGGATTTCAATATGGCTCATGTCAAGGAAAGATGATTGTTAATTGAAGTCTTCTGTACATATGGTTCAATGAGTATATGTATTTATTATGAAGGAAAGTGAAAAGGAATAAAGCAAAAAATGATCAACGAGAAGACAAATGGAAACTTTTTATGCTTTTTATTTTTATTTGGATTTTGTGGCAACACTGAAAGCAGTCAAGGCCAATATGAATCCAATAACTGAACACAAATTAAAGGGAAACTTCCTTTTGGAACAATCCCCAGCCCAGCAAGCAGAAGAGGGAGATTCTGTCTGAAGCACATAAAAAAAACAAACAAACAACGGACGACAACAAGAAATGGAGTAAGCTGACGGTGACAGTGACTACACTTGAATTTTTTTTAGTGTGGCATTTTTTAACATGGAGGTGAAATTTGACATTTCTGGGTACTGGACACCCACCTCTTGTAGATCATGAATATAAAAATAGAACTGCTTGACACATACTGTTATAATATGAAATCAAACAATTCAATTGAAATGAAACGCATGTTTAAATTCATATCATTATTATTACTATTACACTCTTCAGGAAGTTCCCCAAATTTTAACAGATGTTACACAGAACACTATCACTATCAATGATCAAATTTAAATGTTACAACACTTAGAAATAAATGGAAGTTAAATTTAAATGTAATCCAATGTCCATTAGTATCAAAAACTAAAGTAAAAATAGAAAAATCTACTGTACTGTATTGATCTGAGAAGCATTGCTAGCTAGACTCTACTTTCCTGAAAAGGAGCTTGATACTGACAACAAATGACTAAATTATGGATAATCATTGTTAACAAATAACTCTGGTTTCCGAAATTCCATATTTAAGTAAATGGTTGATATGTAGAAATGGATCTATACATGTTGTACACAGAGTGAATTAATATTCTTCAGAAGATTTTACTTGAAATAATGAAATGTTGTCTTGACTATGCAAACGCCGAAAAAAAAGAAAAAAAGAAAAAAAAAAAAAAAAAAAAAAAAAAAAAAAAAAAAAAAAAAAAAAAAAAAAAAAAAAAA
>JBBPCV010496330.1:0-11674 GCA_037974505.1 Plocamopherus tilesii
GTAGTAGTAGTAGTAGTAGTAGTAGTAGTAGTAGTAGTAGTAGTAGTAGTAGTAGTAATAATAATAATAATAATAGTAATAATATTTGTAGTAATATTAATATTAGTAGTAGAAGAAGTAGTAGTAGAAGAAGTAATAGTAGTAGTAGTGGCAATAGTAGTAGTAGTAGTAGTAGTAGTAGTAGTAGTAGTATTTGTTGTTGTTGTTGTTGTTGTTGTTGTTGTTGCAGCAGTAGTAGAAGTAGCAGTATTAGTAGTCGTATTAGTAGTAGCATTAGTAGTAGAATAAGAAGTTGTTGTAGTAGTAGTAGTATTAGTGAGAAGCCTATTGGCTTGGTGGTAAGAACGCTCTGCTTGCCTCGGTGAGACGATTCGGTGTCACTGTCACGGGTTCAATTCCCAGTGGAAACACAAATTTTCTTCCTGGTATTTCCTATTTTTCGTTATTAAATTCTTCCCTCTGTATCTGTTAATATTTTCTGTGTTGCATTCATAATTTGTCTGGATCTAGTGTGTTAGATCTAATAATTTATTTGTCTAATAGTAATAATAGTAGTATTAGTATTAACAGTAGTAGTAGTAGTAGTTGTTGTAGTAGTAGTAGTGTTAGTAGTAGTAGTAGTAGTAGTAGTAGTAGTAGTAGTAGTAGTAGTAGTAGTAGTAGTGGTATTAGTAGTAGTTACTGCTTTACTTGTGCATTTTAGCCCTTTTGTACGACCAGTCGGATGACGGAAACGCCATCGCCGTCACAAGGAGATGAGCCTATTAAACATCCATAAACCTAGAGAGAAAGATGCAAAGATACCCATCCCCATGTCCGCTAGAACAGAATGAAACGAGTGTCGCCTCTTGTTAAGAAGTTAACAAAGATAACGAAGGTAAACAAGACATTGAAAGCGAGAGTACACTTTTATTGAAGTCAAGGGACTAAGCCATTATCAGTTCTGATAATATATTTCAAATTCGGACGAAACACTTTTCATGTCAAGGCGAGTGATTCCCGAGGGATCTAACACTCGCCCTCCTTTCCCCGATGAAGTAAGTGTTAAACCGATTGAAGAATGCCCGGTCTTCCGAAGTACACCTGTTTGCCGTGTTGACCGTCCGAGACAAGCACGACTGCAATTGAGGGGAAAAATGGAGTCGGGAGTCATAGCACTGCGCCATAGTGCCCCCAAGAGCTGAGTCATCCCAGCAGGCGGTTCTACTCCGGAAGTCAGACTCATGTCGGCAGGCCCACGTCAGGACTTTGTCAAAATACCCGTAAATGCCGCGAAACAAAGCCTGTGGGCAGTCGCCAGGGTTGCATCTTAATTCTGGAAAAGCCAGGTGAAGATAAAAGAGTAACAGAAGTCAAAGTTAAAATTTAAGGTTGTAATGAAGTAAATAGAGTGTATATAGACAGGACGTGGGACTAGACGATGGTTCTGTTTACAACGATGATGATTATGCAACTGTAGTGGGATTAGACGATGGTAGTGTTAATAATGGTAATGGTGTAAATGAAGTGGGAATAGACGGTGGTAATGTTAATAATTATAACGGCTCGAATGGAGTCAAAATGGAGTGCTATTAATGGCGATGGTGGGTATGGAGTGGAAACAGATGTTGGTAATGTTAATAGTGGCGATTTTGGGAATGAAGTGAGAATAGATTATGATAATGTTAATAATGGCGATTGAGGGAATGTAGTGGGAATTGATGATGATAATGTTAATAATGGCGATTGCGGGAATGGAGTGGGAATAGATGACGATAATGTTAATAATGGCGATTTTGGGAATGAAGTGGGAATAGATGATGATAATGTTAATAATAGCGATTGTGGTAATGGAGTGGGAATAGATGATGTTAGTGTTAATAATAGTAATTATGGAATTGGAGTGTGAATAAACTATAGTAAGGATAACTACGATGATGATGGAATGGAGTGGGAAGAGACGATGGTAATGATAGCACTGGTGGTGGTGGAAATAGAGTGGGAATAGACGATAGTAATTGTAATAAAAATGTGAGAAGGGATTTGGAATATATGATGTTAATGTTAATATAGGAAGTAGAAGCCATAAAGAAATTGAAATTTGGTAAAGCAACAGGTCTAGACAATATACAAAGAGAAGGAATCGTAACATTAGAAGATGTAGTGAGAGAGACGACAACAAAAATCTTAAATGCAATATATGATAGAGGAAACATACCAAAAGATTTTATGAAATCTATTTTCATAACTCTACATAAAACACCATGTGCCACAGAATGCGAGCTTCACATACCAATAAGTCTCATGAGTCACGTTACAAAATTACTTCTTAGAATATTAATGAGAAGAATGAGGAAATGTCTAAAAACAGAGATTTCAAGAACTCAATTTGGTTTTGTCCCTGATAAAGACACACGAAATGCCATTTTTACCCTATCAATGTTAAGGGAAAGATGTATTCAAGTTCAAACAGATTTATACATATTTTTTATTGATTATTCTAAGACTTTTGACAAAGTAAGACCAGATGAACTTTTCAATAATAGTAATTTAGACATAGATGGGAAAGACTTAAGCGTTATAAGGAACCAGTATTGGGAACAAAGTGTAGCTGTTAGAATTGAAGGAGAGCTAAGTGAATCAAAAAGGATAAAAAGAGAAGTGAGACAAGGCTGTGTCATATCACCCGATCTTTAGTATATATATAGTCAAAAAATCCCCAGAAATTTAGAAGATAAATATGGCATCAAAGTCAATGGAGAAAATATCAACGTTAGGTATGCAGATGATACAGCTCTTCTCGCAACTTCAGAGAATGATCTTAAAAATCTTCTTAATGTTGTAGTCACTGAAAGTGAACGTAAAGGGCTTCTTTTAAATGTAAAGAAAACATAGTGCATGGTTGTTTAAAAAAAAAATCCAATCTATAACTTAGTAAATAATGGAGAGAAAATAAAACAAGTTCAAAGTTTTAAATACCTAGTATATATAATCGCATCACATGGGAAGTGCGATACAGAAATTAAAATAAGAATTGCGATTGCAAAAGACAGTTTCAGAAAAATGAGCCCTTTCTTGAAAAATAGAAATACCTCAATGGAAACAAAATATAGAGTTTTAAAAGCATATGTGTGATCAATACTGCTGTATGGCTTTGAGTGTTGGAATATATCAACAAGTGTCAAAAAAATATTAGAAGCAACAGAAATTGGGTTTATAAGGAGAATGTTAAAAATCTCATTTCAAGATAAGAAGAGTAATAAAACATTACTAGAAGAAGTAGGAGTAAATATATATTTAATGTATACAATCAGGAAAAGACAGCTACAGTTTTTAAGCCATATAAGTAGACACCAAGATCTTGAACATTTGGCCCTTAGTGGAAAAATTGAAGGGAACAGGAGTCGAGGTCGATAAAGAATAATATATAAATTTACATAGTTTAAATTACATGATGACTGATAAAACTTTGAGTAATGAAAACAGTAGGAGCATTTAGAGGTTGTCTGAAGACCGAAGTAAATGGCGTGTCACGATTACCGATGTCTGTTTTAGACCTGGTACTTGAAGAAGAGGAAGAAGAAGAGAAATGTTAATAATAGTGATAATGGAAATAGAATGGGAATAGACTATCGTAATGGTATTAACTTACCGTTGCGTCGAGGACAGATGTTGGAAAGTCGGCGAGAGAACTCCCTGTACCGGAATTCCATGGTTCCAAGTCGTATGGCTTGTCCATGGTTAGACACCATACAAAGAATAAATGGTTGACAAGGGTTGGGACCTTCCACACTTCTCTCTTGAAGTGGCTGTTTCACCAACGGATATTCTTCAGGGAACGGCCATGCAACTGCTGGAAACAAAAGTGACAGTGTTAAGCTTCTGGAAAGGTACCTTCAATCATGTATGAGTGACAATTGGAAAGTGACAACGCTCTCTTCAGTCATGTCAGAGTGACTTATGGAAAAAGTTACCTTCAATCATGTCTGAGTAACTGGTTGAAAAAAACGAGGTTACGTTCAATCATGCCTAAGTGACTTTTCGAAAATTCTAAAGCTAACCTAAATGATTTATGAGTGGTTGTTGAAAAAGACAAAGCTACACTTAATCATGTATGAGTAACTGTTGGAAAAAGACAAAGCTACCATCAACCATGCATGAGTAACTGTTGGAAAAAGACAAAGCTACATTCAATCATGCATGAGTAACTGTTGGAAAAAGACAAAGCTACATTCAATCATGCATGAGTAGCTGTTGGAAAAAGACAAAGCTACACTTAATCATGTATGAGTAAATGTTGGAAAAAGACAAAGCTACATTCAATTATGCATGAGTAAATGTTGGAAAAAGACAAAGCTACATTCAATCATGCATGAGTAACTGTTTGAAAAAGTCACAGCTACCCTCAATCATGCATGAATGACTTTTGGTAACAGACAAAGCTACCCTCACTTATGTAAGTGTGACGGAAAGTGACAAGGTTGTGTTGTATCACGCGGAAGGGAAATCGATAAAAACAAGTTGAGTCATAATATATGGATGTCTGTTTAAAGAGAAATCGACAAAACAAGTTGAGTCATATATAGATGTCTGTTTAAATGGAAATCGATAAGTCAAGTGGAATCATATATGGATGGATGTCTCTTTAAAGGGAAATCGACAAAACAAGTTGAGCGATACATGAAAGACAGTTGGAAATGATATCAACACATATACGTTGAGTGATGTATGAATTTCTCTTGGAAAGGACAAAGCAAGTTGAGTGATGTATGGATATCTGTTGGAAGGGACATCAGCAAAAACAAGTTGAGTGATTTAAGAATGTATGTTTGAAAGGACATCGAAAAACTAGTTGAGTGATGTATGGATGTCTGTTGGAAAGGACATCGAAAAAACAACTAGAGTGATGTATGAATGTTTGTTGGAAAAGACTTGGAAAGATCAACTAGAGTGATGTATGAATGTCTGTTGGAAAGGACAACGAAAAAACCCAACTAGAGTGATGTATGAATGTCTATTAGAAAGGACATCGAAAAAAACACAACTAGAGTGTTGTATGAATGTCTATTAGAAAGGACATCGAAAAAAAACCCAACTAGAGTGATGTATGAATGTCTGTTGGAAAAGACATCGTCAAAAATAAGTTGAGTGATGTATGACTGTCTGTTGGAAAAGTCATCGATAAAACAACTTGAGTGATATAAGGATGTCTTTCGGAAAGGACATCAACAAACATCTTGAGTGGTGTAACGGTGTCCGTTCTAAGGGACATCGAAAATAACATCTTGAGTGATGTGCGGATGCCTTTTGGAAAGAACATCAACAAGCAACATCTTGAGGATTTATGGCTGGGTTTTTTTAATGTACATCGACAAAAACAAGTTGAGTGATGTAAGGATGTCTGTAGGAAGGGAAGTCGGCATAAACAAGTTGAGTGATATGTAAAGATGTCTTTTGGAAGGGCCATGGATGTCTCTTGGAAGGGAAGTCGACAAAACAAGTCGAGTGATTAAGGATGTCTTTAAGAAGGGCCATTGACAAAAACAAGTTGAGTGTTGTAAGGATGTCTGTTGTAAAGGACATCTGCAAAAAACAACTTGACTGATTTATGGATGTCTGCTGTTGAAAAGGGAAATCGACAAAAACCAGTAGAGTTATTGAAGGATGTCTTTTTGAGAAGACATCGATTAAAACAAGTTGAGTGATTTAAGGATGTATGTTGGTGATAAAATCATGTATGTTGGAAGGGAAATTGACAAACGGTCAGCGAGTTTCTGTATGTCTGTAAAATGTCTCGATATATGTCCTATGTCCCTATTCTTAACGAATGTGTTTCTGTATTTCTTTTCTATTTTTTCAGTTCTAAATTTTGTTCTGTTCTGTACTTAATAATTTTGTTTGTTTGTTTTTTGTTTTCATCTTGTTTTTATCTTCTTTATTTGCTTTTTTATTTTATCAATGTATGTTCTCTCTTTCTTTTCGTGTTTTAATTTATTTATGTTTCTTGATCTCTTGCTTTATTTAGTTTATTCTTTGTCACATTCAGAATGGAGGTTATGTCGTTAGTTTTTATCGTTGGCGTGTGTCTTCATTTACGTGTCACACTTGACAATGCAAAAAAGATGTATATCTTTATTTCTTCATTGTTGCAAATCCGTCAAGAATAGATTAAAATAAAACGGATCAACAATTGCCTTTAAGCATTTTCCAGAAATATTAAATTACGTTTTAAATTGAAGTGAAAACATTAAAATACCAAAGCATAGTGAGTTTGAAGCTTCAATTGCAAGTTGTAATTTTATTGAGTTCTTTATACAAAAATAACAAAGCTTTATACGTACAGACTGGGGAACTAAGAACAGCCAGTATAGTGAGGCTGCAGAAAAGTATGACGTTCATCATGCCCGAGTCAGATGTATGCAGAAGAAAACAGATCTTGCTTCTCCACTCTGTGGACAACTTTGAGAGCGTCCTTTATACTTTCCATTGCCCACCAAAAATAAATGTTATGGTGTCAATTTCGTAATTGTAAATGAATTTCGTGGAATTATTTATGGGTGCTACGTGATTTGATCCATGTCCTTGTCAGACAGTTACATCTACAAGTCTAGATGCGATAATATGCGTACATGTGATTCGGTAAATGTCATCTGTTGACATCATATGATCTTTTTCTAGGTCCTTAGTCCTTTTGATTGCGACTTTATGATAACATTTCTTCAGGTACTGTCTAAGTGTATTTATTATTTATATCTTTTGCCTGCCTCATGTTTTCAGGACTTTATTAAAAGTACGCCAGCATTGCCCGATTCTCGGCGGTATTTTTGTGTTAATGGGATCTCTTTATTTTTCTATAGGTTTATATGTACATTGTACATTGAACTGTACATAGTTGTCGTCTTTGGTTTGTTGTTAGTGAATGGGCCTGCTATCGTGAGCTCCCTGGTTCGAATCCTTACTTTGTCTATGAGTAGCTCTCAGGGTTAGACAGAAACAGTGCAAATGTACCGAAAAAAGAAAACAGGTTTAGGTCTAAAACAAAAGAAGATGTTCTGTTCAGGTACCTCAAAACAGAAACTATATTTAGGTATCAAAAATAAAAACTGCATTTGGGTAAAAAGTCCAAAAATGATGTTAAGGTACCGAAATTACAAATCAAATTTTGGCATCGTATTAGGGTGACGGGAAAATCAGCGATAAGGAACCAAAACAGAAACTGTATTTGGATGCCAAAAGAAGAAACTGTATCTACGTAACAAAACATAATAAATGCCTTTTACGGAGCGTCTAACCCCATACATGTATAGGCTCCTAACGCAAATAGTAACAAAAATTCCAATTACATAACAAAATATAATTTGAACATAGCAATGTGAGCTATACAGTTAATTAAGATCTACAACAACAAATAGGCTATATTTAAAGTTGGAGGAAATAGACAAACAATAAACAAGTAATTTACAATGTAACATTTTGTTTTAATTTGTAAAAAGGTTTTTAAGACTCTTTTAAATGCAATGATTGTTTTGGCCTCTCGAATGCTCTTTACGGTGAGTTCCAGACTTTGTGAGCAAAACAGGCAAATCTTCTTTCTACAAAAGCTTTTTGCTGTGCTCTGGGCACTGCTAAGCTGGTAGTGTCAGACGAGGACATTAAGCTGATGTTTTGGGGGTAGTGAATCAATAGTTGTGACAAGTAGGATGGAGCTAGGCCATTCATGCAACTGTAACACAGTGTTGCCATCTTATAATAACTGATGCGCTTCTCGACTGTAAGCCAATGCAATTTATTCATCATGGCAGATGCGTGATCTCGTGACTTTCTTCCCAACACGACTCTGGCTGCATTATTTTGGGCCATCTGCAACTTCCTCATTGAATTACGAGGAATCCCTCCCAGAACAGAATTGCAGTAATCAAGTCTTGACATAATGAGTGAGGTGGCAAGCATATGTGCTATGTCATCTGATACCAAAACCGGATATGACCTTGTCATATCTGTATTTAGGTAGCAAAAACAGAACCTATGTTCACCTTCCAAAGACAAAGACCCTATTTAGGTACCATTAATGAAACTGTATTTTGGAATCGAGCCGAAAAACAGCATTTAAGTACCAAAAGTTCAATCTGTATAAGGTTATCAGGAGCAGAAACTGTAATTAGATACCAGTATCAGAAACTGCATTTAGGCATGAAAGTCAGAAACAGTGTTTAGATACCGAGAGCAAATTATATGTAAAAGTAACGAAAACAGAATATGTATTAAAGTGCTAAAAAACACGATTTAGGTACCAAAACACTGTATTTATATATCAAAAGGAGAAACTGTACTCTGTAAACATAAACTGTTTATTGGTACAAAAATCAGAAATGCTATTAAGGTATCAAAAAAAGAGAAACTGCATTTGGCATCAAACTATGAAACTATCCTATGATGCCAAAAATATAAACTGTATGATAATACTAAAAGAAGAAAACTGCAATTTGAAAAAGAAAATGTCTCTGGTAATAAAAACACCAACTTCTATATTTAAGTACCAAAAGTGGAACTTTTTTGGACCAATTGTATGTAAGTAACAAAGGGACAAACAATACACGGGTTCAAATTAACAGGGGCCCTTTTTCGATTCTGAAAGATGAAGGCTTTTGATTTCTTTTACTATTATTTATTACAATTGTTTAAACTTAAAAAAGGACTCTGAAAAATCCCCATCACCTGCCAAATTACATCCCAATGTTTGTCCTTAATAGCTTTTGTGCCTATAGGCTGCATACCGAGAGATTGGTAATGACGATGATGATGATGAGTGTAATGAAGATAATGATGTTTGTATTGAAATACATTTGAAAACAATTAGATATATAAACATACATGCAAAATGAGAGTTAACCGTTGGCCGTACTATAAACTTCTGTAGTACGTTTGAATAAATAGACTACATGACTGGCTTAGGAAACAATAATTGGACTTCATGAATTGTTGGCGAAACAATAAATGGACTTCCTGAATGGCTGGGAAAAAATGAATGAACTTCATGGCTTGCTTGGAAAGCAATAAATGGACTTCCTGAATGGCTGGGAAAAATAATTGAACTTCATGGCTGGCTTGGAAAGCAATAAATGGACTTCCTGAATGGCTGGGAAAAATGAATGGACTTCATGGCTGGCTTGGAAAGCAATAAATGGACTTCTTTAATGGCTGGGAAAACTATGAATGGACTTCATGACTGGCTGGGAAAGCCAGAAATGGACTTCTTTAATGGCTGGGAAAACTATGAGTGGACTTCATGACTGCTTGGGAAAGCAATAAATGGACTTCTTTAATGGCTGGGAAAACTATGAGTGGACTTCATGACTGCCTGGGAAAGCAATAAATGGACTTCTTTAATGGCTGGAAAAACTATGAGTGGACTTCATGACTGCCTGGGAAAGCAATAGATGGACATCTTTAAAGGCTGGAAAAACAATGGATGAATCTCTTTTAATGGATGAGGAAACAATAAATTGACTTCTTGAGTGGCTGGAAAAAACAACCAATGAACTTCTTGACAGGTCAGGGAAAGAATAAATATACCTTTTGACTAGTTTGGGAAACAATAAATTGACTTCTTCATTGGTTGTGGACACTGTAAAAGGACTTTCTTGATCGCTTAGGGAAGTAATAAATGAACTGAAGGAATACATACACTGATGACTAGCGAGGTGACTCCAGAAATGTACTGGGTGACTGGTCAGTGAAGCCGAATAAATTATAGACTTACTCTGACACAGGGACCCCATGCATAAGATTTTTTTTCTTGGCTAGGGGATCCAATAATTTCGGAACTTTTTGGCAATGTCCTTTTAACTTGATATTATATTCGCATTTGTTTTTTCCATAAATCCATGAGATTATCTTGATCGTCCTGCAGCATTTCATTTCGAAACTGGTCTTTGTCAATTCTGACTTTGGTCTCTTAGGTCATGCCACGCACAAATGCGATTTTGACCTCAGTAATTGAATTTTCTTTCCACTTTTGAATTTTGTACCTTTGATTGTTGTATCTGTTTTCAATATGTAGGCATGTTCTACACGAGAATAATAATAAATGTAATAATAAAAAATAATAATAACAGTAGTAGTGGTGTTAGTGATAGTGGTGGTGGTAGTAGTAGTAGTTGTAATAGTAATAGTAGTAGTAGTAGTGGTAGTATATGTTAGATATTATGTAACCATTGATATATATTATACGTTTATATACTTATATATACTTATATATATATATATATATATATATATATATGTGTGTGTGTGTGTGTGTGTGTGTGAGAGTGTGTATGGCTTAATTAACTTAAGGCGTGTTGCGTTCCAATTCACCGTCTGAGACGCTTCGGCGGCTTAACTTATTCTATATGTGAATTCTAGCCATGCGAAAAAGGTAATCTTAATTAAGTCGTTGTTTGTAATGGATTTGTGGATAGTCGAAAAACTCGAGATCTCGATTGGGATCAATTTTGAACATAGTTTTGGGTATTCCTCTGAATCTGTTGACTCATTGGACGAAACATTCTCGCATCGTTTTATTAGCTCGGATTCCTCTTCGCACAAAGAGACCGAAGAAACTTCATGGAGCGTCCAATATTTGCAGTGAAAGAGGCTTTTCCTGCTATTTGTAGTATAGCGATCTATTTTTGATTTTTACTAGAAATCCTATATTTATGATCTTTCTTAATTATTTTCGGTGAAAAGCATTACTTTTCTCTTCCTCAGTTTGAATGAGCGTCCATGCAAAAAAAAAACAAACAAAACAGTATGGATTTCACTAATGACTTGAAGAACTGAATTTTTGTTGATTTGAACTTATTTCCTTTCATCCAAATATAATTTATTTTGTACAGGGCTGCCGAGGAAAGCAAGCTGTCTACATCTTCTTGATAGACAAGGAGGCCACTTGTTTTGCTCTTTTATCAAATTAAATTCTTGATAATGATGTGAATTCTGACATCTCTTTATTGACTTGAAGTTGGTATTCTTGGAGCGTTTCTTGGATTTTGTCGACGTTGACGTATTCCTGTGCAATAAAACCAACATCGTCGGTTTATGCTATTTTACTCGATATTTCACTTTTGTATGTAGATTTTGGTTCGAGTAATGTAGCTCTTCTTTCATGGAGAGCATGAATTATGTACTTATTAAAAAGTACAGGATTTAAACTATCTCCGTGAGGAGTACTTACAATGCTCATGAATGGATTTCATTTTGATGAGCCATTGATTCTGATATTTCTTTTATTGCTCAGTGGGAGTCGATTAATTCTGAGATTTTCCTTGTTGACTATTGACTTGACAATACCTAGAATTTGCCTTCCGTTATTGTATTGAATTCCGAAGACAAATCAATGCCCAAAATGTTTATGTTGGTGTCTACATTCAACTCTTTAGTGTCTAGCCATTTGTGTGTACAGACTACCTCTCTCTGGAGTTCTATAAGAAGATAGCATTTATATAGCACTTTCCCCAGCCGATTGCTAGCTCAAAGCGCTTAGACATTTTAAGGATGAAAACCAATTTGTTTTGCAAAAGATATTTCTCTAACATTCGTCTTACTCGGTAATATATATATCGTCGGTGTCCGACTCTAACCGTGTAAGTGCGAGGAAGTTAGTTTCGAGAAAACAAGAAAAAACTTTATAATTCGTGTATTGTGTGACCATAAT
>JBBPCV010497441.1:0-11674 GCA_037974505.1 Plocamopherus tilesii
GTGGAGATGTGGAAGTTATATACTATATATGGGTTTTTTTGTTTGTTTGTTTTTTTTGGGGATTTTTGGGTTTTGTTGGGGTTTTTTTGCGGGGGGAGGTTTTTTTTTTACCTTTCCCAAATTACTATTAATAATAAGTCTTGTTTTCTTGTTTTCATCAGTTCCAGTGTAAAATCATTTTGTAACTTGTAGACCAACTTAAAGTCTTCCGCGTGTGTGTGTGGAATGCTAGCCAATGCGGCCTGCGTGGATGCATGGCTATGCTGGAGATGTTTCGAGATGGTTAATGGTTCATGAAGGGAAGTAACATGTGTTAAATGAGACTGAGTGATATTTGTTCGATTCCTGTAATTTACCCATTTACCCATGTAGGCTACTACTTCCATTGTATAAATTTAATTCCATTTTGAAAGATAAGCACATATATTATGTTCGTGTTGATGAAATTTTATCCTTAATCTTCATCCAGTGTTTCCTTTCATCAAAACGAATGTTGAAATTGTTTATTGATTTGAAATGAATTTTTTTTTACATCTGATTTTTTTTTAATCCAGAGCATGCATACATAGCAAGTCTTAGGTCTCAAACAAAGTGGTTTTAGATTCTTGATTCGTCCTAAGTTTTGACCCAAAAGTCAGTTATGAAGTCAGGGTGGAAAAAGTGTCCAATAGGCCTCACTCTATTACATCACACTGTTCAATCAGGGATACGAACCTAGAATTTCAGGGTCAGTAGGCTGAGCCTCGACCAATAAACTACAAGGCCACTTTGAAGTGACCTGAAAGATTTTCTGCCGTAGAAAAGATTGAAAGTATCATCAGTCTGTAGACATTGGAAGTAACGGAAACCCGAAACCACTTGTTTAAGGCCTGAGTATAGATTTGCATGGTTGCAGGCTATAATACTGCAAATCTTGTGTAAAAGCATTTTGTTGATTATTGTTAAATCAATGCACAGAGTACCAATCAATGCATGCATGAATTTTGTCGGATACCTTTGTCAAGAATGTCATGGAGATGAATGTTGCCGTTTGCCTGTGTGCTATGTGTTATCACATACGGGTCACCAAGATCTAGGCACAGGCCTTTTCCAATTTTTTTCAGGGGTGCATATTTTTTACCTGTAATATTCAAGTGTTTGCTCCTGTTTTACATACAATGATACACACATATATACAATGATATCATATAATGATACCTCGGAGGTTAAAATTGAAAAGAGCAGGCCATATCGGCCGCCACCCTGGCAAAATTCAATTCCTACCAAAAATTCTTTTGGACCCATTCAACCCTACAGCCTTTTCTACATCAGACTTATTGTCTCGTTCATTACTCTGAATTCAATTAGAAGAGGCAATGATCAGAGGGGAAGAGAGTGTGGCTAGGTAACCATACTTCTCTTGTAGTATTAAGCCAGGTGCAGCAATGATATTCAACAAGATAGTCAACATTGATGTATAAGGCCTACAATATCAGTATCAATATCAATCAGATTTTTCTCATTATACTCCTGCAAAAATTACGTATGATAGCACTATATTTGACTCCAGTTAACTTAAAAGAGAGGGAGAGAGATATCAATTCTGGATCACTGTATCCAAAGTTGTCATGTTTTTGTAGAAATTTCAGGCATGCTTCAGCGAGAATAGAATCTTGAAACTGAAATACTTATCTTTTCACAAATATGTGTGTTTTCCATTTTGACTTTACAGTAGAAATTTGTATAATTGTATACATGAAAAAATGATTATGATGTATGTCTTAAGCTTGATTTCTGTGACTGAGTTGTGAGTTTTGTCATTTTGATGAAGTTGAGAAAGACTTGCTTTATGTGACATAATTTATAAATCATTACAAAAAGAAAAAATGTAAATATTTTATGTAGATATGTTTAAGTTATCATTATGATATGTGCTTCTTTATACACATGTAAATATATATAAGTGAAATGTGTTGATTGTTTGATATCCACGTGTCTTGATGCCATGAAAGCATTTATAGTCAAGGTTTGAACAATCCATTTTGTAAGGAATGAACTCTTCTATATCCAAGCGAGAAAAGTTGGGAGATTTAGATATTGTACCATTTAAGCAGGTTTCTGTGTTTGCCGTGTCAATGGCGATTTTGGTTTCCTCCCCATAATGGGTTTCATTTGTCCTTGTGCCACCGCACAGCCCACCGTCATATGAAGGTAATCCTTGTAGAAGAGATTTGGATAAGTGTGAATTTTATGACTTTGTTTTTCCCAAGGGCTTTAGGCCTACGTATTTGTCTTGAAGAAATACCTGATTTGTATCTCCACTTTCTTCAATGTGAATCATGATTGCCGTAATTTAGACTCCATTTATAAGCTTTTCTCAATCAAAGCATTACTTTTCTTGACAAACTGGTTCAAAGTTTTCAGCGTCGTTTGTAAAAATCACAATGAAGTCATCTTGATTAGCAGGGCACCTATCTCGATGATGGAGGTATGATAATTAGAAAGCTGCTGAGATTAACCATGCTTGCCGATAAGATAAAGTGTAGATAGTCATTGATATTCACACTTTCCCTAGTGCTTTTAGATTATGGAATAAATTGCCAGTTAGTGTAAAGTGCATTAAAGATACAGAAGATTTTAAACAAAATCTAAGACACATAACACTAACATGTAAATACTAGCTTTTAGCAGCACATTGCCAATAATGCTCAGTTGACAGTGACTCAGTCTGTCAGCTTTTATGAAGAAGAAGAAGAAGACAGGATCCTGAATTTAGAGTCCCACTGCATGTGTTTTTGGCCAACTTGCACACCTGCAATTTTGTTTCAGAGATTGTGGGTAATTGCATATAGTGTAGGGAAGGCTTATGTCATTTGCCGTTTCTTTGCTTGGTTCTTATTATGTAATGGTCTTTACTGAAGAAGGTTTACGGTAAGCCCAGGCAGTTTCCCAAAGATCGTCCCTTTTTTTGGTGATACATGATTTTAGCAATTCTAAATTAATAAATAAATGATATAATTATAATTTATGAAACATATCCAAGCTTGTTTAGAAATAAATATGAGCAGTGTGATATCTGATCTAATGGATGTAGATTTGCTACAATTTATGTTGTCTTTGTGGCACTCAGAACGTTACTGAAAGTAAAATACACCAACCAGGTGTGTTTCAGGAAAAGGTTTACTTACATAAAAATTAAAATAAAAACATGCCCTCCTGTCCAATATTGCACCTGTGGTTTTATTTTCATTTAAGGATTTTTTTTAGTAAGACTTTTATTATTTAATGGTTTACTCTGGCTTTGCTTTCTTGCTTTTTGTTTTTATTACTTTGTGCTTCTTTAGGGTCAAGGTTTTAGCGGTGGTGGAATTCTTTGACTTTGAGTAGAGTTTGATTCGTTTTTATTCTTCCATTTTTTTTTTTCACTGAAAAAATGACATTTTGAAACCCCACCGAGAGGTAGACGGGTTTTGATACGTGTAAGTTTTTATTACAGATGTTACCATAAATTACCTCGGAGTAGCAGTGGAATGTTTGTCAGTCCTTGAGTCCAGGTCACCATCTATATATATTTGAATAGTTTCGTTGCGAAGCTCAACAAACACATTTTTGGTTTATCATACTAGTGAGTGATATTGTTTGTGTTTGTCGCATTCTGCAGAAAGAGCATTTCTTTGATGACTTGATTCTTTTATATTTGTTGCGCTTTGCTTACAAAAATGTAAAAATCATTTTCAGTGCATATCGCAAATCTGTCTACTTAATTGCTAATTGTAGGGAATCTAAATATGGCCTTTGCTGCATTTTGCCGTCAAAACTTTCATACAGTCATAATTGTAAGTGTTCAACCAAGCCAATGGTTTGTTCTTGTTCTTAGCCATTTGATGCTTTTTTGTGAAAAGAGACCTTCATTTTTGCAGGTCATCAAGCTGTATATTGTGTAAGCTGAAATAAATAAAATTAAATAAAATCAAACAAAAATCCAAACCCTACCCCTTTTCCCCCTTCTCTCAAAAACTGGGTGGAAAAAAAGGTAAAAAAAA
This sequence comes from Plocamopherus tilesii, assembly GCA_037974505.1. NCBI lineage: Eukaryota > Metazoa > Mollusca > Gastropoda > Nudibranchia > Polyceridae > Plocamopherus > Plocamopherus tilesii. The sequence continues at coordinate 4,023 of JBBPCV010497441.1, forward strand.
AAAAAGGAAAAAAAAAAAAAGACAAACAACGACTCAAAAAATATGAAAAATAAAAACCCAGGATTTTAGAATGAAAAATGTGAAGATGATTAGTAAATGTGTCATACTCATATTATTATTATTTTAAAATTCAGAGAGAATAGTTTTCAGAATTAGAACTATTTTACCAAATGATTTAGGTGTGAGTGCTGACTTTTCAAAGAACATAAGTCTTCAACTTCAAAGAAAAAGAGACCAACTTAACTGAATTGACAAGCAAATAAAATTTAATTTGCTCTGGCTCAAAAGCAAGTAAAGTATCTTAAATTAACTTGCATTATTATTGAATTTATTATTATCATCATCATCATCATCATTATTATTATGATTATTATTATTATTATTATCATTATCATTATTATTATTATTATTAAGTTTATGTTTGCAACCATGGGACCATTGCATTCAGTTTACAGAGTAATTTTTCTTGATGCATTGGTTTTACTTTACAGTACGGCATGTCATTTGTCCCAAAAACTTGCCAGTGGAAGAGGAATTCAACATGACTATTTCGTTGGATTCCTCTTCCTCAACCACACAGTGCAACTAGCTTATATAACGACATTGTTCGGATCTGAAATTTTGTGTGGCTATACTATAACCAAAATTCCATATATAGGCCTACCCGATCAATATATAAAAGTAAAAGAAAGGAAAAACAAAGGGGGAAAGATATCTGGCCCTGAAAAGGACTGTGGTTAGAGGTTGGGAGCTAGGTGGTGGTTCTACTAGTTCTAACTTGCTGACGAAAAACTCTTTGATCTTTGACTGTGTGCCCGCTATAAATAATTTCGCACGCCACTACTGATGATGATAAAATGTATGCTTGCTTGATCACATCAAAAGGTGCACCGCCCTATGTAAGTGGCTGGGCAAAGCACTTCTTCAAGGTTTCAATGGTTGATCTCACTTCCTTGCTTGGAACCAGTTCAGATGATAAGGTTGGATCATCCATCATCATGATCATCTGACTTCAATTTAATTCAATTCAATTCTAAAACTGTATTCATTCCAAAAGAGGGAAGTTGACATAGGTGATGGCTCCTTTCTCATTTTAGTCTAGTGACGACAACATTAAATTGAAATTTAAGCCTATAGGCGCGTTTAATTTTATTGGTTGGCAAGCAAGGGTTTTCAGTGTTTTGACTTAGTCCACATGTCCACCAAAACGTAATCTAACTCTAAGTTAGTCTAACCGACTGAAATCCAGCAACTATCAAAAAAAATATCACATCGTACTTTACCATGTCATAACATAGAAATTGACTGTTCGAGATTGAGTGTCAACCAAAACAAATTGACTCCTCCTGGAAATGAACCAATTTGATACACAATGTTGGGCATTACTTTTGTCAGGTTATTTGTTGACTCTTTAGTGATTGCGTCAGCCAGAGCAAATTAAAAAAACAATCTTAATATTGCAGATTCTGACCAAGTTGGGATTTTGCTATAAGCAGAGTTTTAAAAGTTCATGTCGCTGTATCTGTGATTTCATTACTAATGATATACATTTGTAATGAAGAAAAAAACCAAGGATTTCAAGGTGACATAAGGTGACGTTCGAGGTTGCTGTAAGTTGAATGTCGCTGTATTTGTTGTCGTTATAAGTGAGCTGCACTGTACTTTATTGCCATAATATTTTCCACTTTTGTATTTTCAGTCATTTATTTTTGTACTCATTCCATTCAAAATATTTAAAGTTCAAACAATGTCATTGTTATTGAATGAAGTGAAGGATGTCAAGTTAATCTCTAATCTTTTCTTATCAGTGTCGGGTGGAGGATGTTGTTAAAGAGATAAAATGAGTGTGTTAAAAGTGAAGTGAATTAATTGGATAGTGAAAATACAATAATAATAATAATAATAAAAAAAAAAAAGAAGCAAGAAAAAAAAATAAGGGTTATATATATAGATATTTAAAGAAAACGTCATCTCAAGAAAGTATAATAATAAAGTGAAATTAATTAATTCAAACCATGGTACATTTCATTACATTCATTTGAGAGATTTATACACATATTTATTAAATGCATTAATTGATGAAATAGATCTTTATTCATAATTTATTTTTACAAATACTTTTGAGCTTCTGGCATGTGAAAACCAACTCTTTTATCATGAAAATTATATCATCTGGATGTTTTGTCCTCTGACCTTTCAAAAAACACATTGGAGTTGGAGTACAAATGTCTTGAAGTTGAAGACAGGAAAATCAACTTTTCATAAATGAAAAATATTAACTTATGCCTTTATGGCATGGACACATTTTAAATTTCTCTTTTTTCATATAACGAGCTATACAGTTATTTCGAACATCAACTTGGAAAAAAGAAATTTAAAATCATGCGCCAATCACGTGTAGATCGGAAGTAAGGCCAGTATTAAAGTAACTGATGAAAACGGATGCTTTGATCTGGAGAGTGCTATCTTTATTGAAGTCTGGTACACAGTTTGGTAGGGTGGCCTAAATGTTTTGCATGGGATTTACTGACAGGCATATTCTAATAATTCTTGTTCCATCCAAAAGTCAATCAATTCCCTTTTGGACTACATAACAGCAGCCATTTTGTAGGTGCATCACTAGACTAGATCTAAGCTCTTCGACTGCCTACAGTCAGGTGCTCTTTGTATTACCAGTTATAGTTATAGTAGTACCAGTACAGTTATAGTAGTAGTAGTGGTAGTAGATGTGATTGTCAGATAAAAAATGGTCTCGCTGTTGCTAAAGGATGCTTGCCCTAATCTGTGATCATCTTATTAATAATACTAATGTAGAACTTAACCTTTAAAAATTTGTACTTTAGGGGATTTGTCTTCATTGTTTCTTTCCAGATGTCTGTATTTTGTGCGAGTGTTTTTATAATGTCTGGATATTTAAGTCATTTATTGATGTTAATTAAGACTTCTTAAACGTGAGTAGTGTGAGGAAATGTGTGTTAAGAGTTAAGATTAAGAGCTCTTTTAAAGAACTCAACACAGCATTTGTCACAGGAGAGATTCGAACCTCAGAACTGTAGTCTGATTATGGTGCCACATATTTTATGCCCGCTATGAAAATCTTCATTTTATCCTTCAACTCCTGGTTGGATTATTTCAAGGTCCAGCAAAGGTTGTACTCATTTTATTTCACTCACCAAGTTGTGTTATAGTTATAACGTTATCATGATGAAAAACAATTATGTTGAGAAGAATCTCATGTCCTGTAATCCAAAGGCACCTTTACTAAAGGCTTTAGTCAGTGATTGATTGACTTCTATTTACTATTTGCCAATCAGAATCTGCAAGGGAAAAACACATGAACACATACAAAAATGTGAAAAATACCCCAACAAAAACAGCTAAAAAAAAACTGAAACTAAAACCAATACAATAAAAAAAACCCCAACAAAACAATAACAAATGCCAGCTCCCCCAAAAACCCCAAAGGGAAGTCATTAATTTCATTAATTTATCCTACAATTTCTTGTTGGTTTAATAGTAATAGTAATCAAAACAACCAAGCGATTGTGTTATTATTATTATTATTATTTATTATTACTATTATTATTGTTATTATTATTATTATTATTATTATTATTATTACATGTACTCACTAGACAACATATCCAGTCTTTGCATGCAAGGAAAGACGTGTATATAGAGACATTTGTCAATCTCATCAATGAAAGTGAAAGTTGTTGCTAAGCCTTCCACTGTCATTTATTTAATTGTGCTACTTCAACTTTAAGCTTGTGTAGTACATGTACTGTTGTAATTTTGATTCTTTCATTAATTTTCTCTTGTTTTTACTGTAACTTTGATTTTTTTCATTCATTTTCTCTTGCTTTTACTGTAACTTTGATTTTTTTCACTCATTTTCTCTTGTTTTTACTGTAAGTTTGATTTGTTCACTCATTTTCTCTTGATTTTACTGTAACTTTGATTTTTTTCATTCATTTTCTCTTGTTACATTATGAAATCCAAAATATGATGCAGGTTTTAAAATGTTTGAAAAGCTTGGGCACTGAAATTGAAATATGAGAAAGGAAAATATGATTGTTAACATTAAATACTGATAGTAATCTAATATTTGCTCTTGCAGTTGCTGTGACTATTATCACTAGCTAATGATGTAAAAATGCAATATAAAATATTTATGAAGCGATTATAATGATATTGATATTCAGTAGAGTTAAATAATGGTGGCTTGGAATATACATACATTGGTTGCTTGAGCTTGTGATCTAGGAGTGGGAAAACATTACTTTGTCTAGAATTGTACAAAAATATACTACTTTAAAATAATTCTTAAAATTTTATGTGTAACATGATGGCTGTTTTCTCCGACATTCGAATTTTTGAATAAAAGGCTGTCATACATTGCATTTTTAGTTATATTTGAATTATTTGTTCCATGTTTATATCTGTTCTTTGAAGCAAATGAACATGAATGTAAGTGTAAAAACAATTGCTGCTATTGCTTTTTTTTTTTTTTTTTTTTTTGAAAAAATTGTGTATAATTTTTAAATCAAGTTTTGCTTATCTTTTTTAACTTTTCTTGGCTCCTGTATTTCAATTCTAATTCTTATTCTATATTAATATTAGTGTAGTAGTGCGAGTGAAGAGATTTTAGATCAACGGTTACATATTCAGTTTTGGGACAGTTTGAGTTTGAATCTCTGTTGTCTTATCTCTCAACAGAAACCTGGCCTACAACAACTGGCACAATCTTAGTGACCTTAGATATTATATATCTATAATTGCACCCTGGCAAAATTCAATTCCTACCAAAGTTCTTTCGAACCGAGTCATCCCTACAACCTTTCCTGTCTCAGACTTATTGACTCATTCATTACTCTTGAGTTCAATAGAAAAGGAAACGATCAGAGGGGAAGAGAGTGTGACTAGGCGCCCATACTTTCTTACAAAAAAAAAATACTAGCCCAGGCGTAGCAATGAAGTTGCTACAAGATCGTCAATACTGGCCTAAAAATATATATATAATGAATACATGTATGTGCTTCTAGATTCCATGGCCATCACAGAACTTGGAAATAAGAAGTAATGAGTTCAACAGGTCTGACTCTAATTACTCGCTATTTCTGAGTTCTCGCTATTCCCTGGCAGCCTAATGTTAACATTAATGTAGTCAACAGGAAGGAAAAGAGGGAAAATTTAGTAACTAGACCTATGTGCAGTGTGTGGTTGTACACACTATGTGTGTGTTCATATGTTTGTTGTATGCATGTGCGATGCTGGGATTGAGATGACATAAAATTCATCTCAGTACGATTCTGACACCTATTCAGCTGGGTTATGGCAAGTTATTATAGGCAAAATCTAGATTCTGCATCATTGATACACTGTGTAAGTTAGTATGAGCCGATATTAATTTTACCCTTCATTAAGTCCTAGTCTGGGGGAGGAAATACTTGCTATTTCCCCAAGTTTACCTCTTTTTCATACACACTTCTTTCGTGCTAATTTTATTGACTCAAATAACGGGGGAAAAAATGAGGATTTTGATTTAGATCTTAGTCACTATTTCCAAGCTCTCACAATTTCCGAGTGTGTTACTTTCATGCCCTACTGTACTTCTCTCATACTCATACTTACTCACATTCTCACTAACTAACATCCTAATGGCGCAATTTGCATTGACCTGTTTGGCAGTGAGTATAAACACTTTCTGGATATGAGGGAGAGGGTTAAGTTTAAGCAGGAGGGGAGGGGTGTAGATCAGTATAACGTGGTTCAACTTACAACTACTGCTCAGCTGGTCTAACTTACATATTATTATCACTTCATGTACCGTGTTTCTTAGATATAACATGACTTGAGTTGCTTGATTATGAAAATGAAAGGGAAGAAACGCCTTGCTTTTAGATTATGGAATAAACTGCCAGTTAGTGTAGAGTGCAGTAAAGGTAAAGAAGATTTTAAACAAAATCTAAAACATATAACATCAACATGTAAATACTAGCTTTTAGCGGCGCGTTGACAATAATGCTCAGTTGACTGAGTCTGTCAGCTTTTATGAAGAAGAAGAAGAACTTTTAATATTAGTTTCACCTTTGCAGCTTTGAATTGCTTCATATCATTGTTGGCAAATGTTGCCATCACATGTCTTGCTGCGAAACCAAAACTACATAAGCCATGTAGTAAAGGAGCTTGGAAACCTGTGGAAAAGCATTGTGTATAGGCATGTAGCATGGAAGTTCTTTAAAACGTGTGAAAAACATTATGTCTGTGCATGTAGCATGGACGTTTTTAAAACATGTGAAAAACATTATGTATAGGCATTTAGCATGGACGCTTTTAAAACATGTGAAAAACATTATGTACATGCATGTAGCATGGAAGTTTTTAAAGTTTTGATTAGATTCCATGAAAAACATATTATTGTCCTTGATTATGCCTTCCAGAACTTTACAAAGAATGCAAGTTAGACTAATAGGTCTTTAGTTAGAAGGTTCATTTCGAGCACATTATTTACGCACAGCCTTTACATTAGCCTTTTTCCAATCACTGGGCAAGTGTCCGGAGGCAATGGATTTATTGAACAAGGTCGTAACAGGATAGGATATGGTATATAGTTAGCCCCTTCTTTCAAGGGGCGAGGATGTAGACTATCAGGTCCCATACTTTTGATAGGATCTCTTTAGTAATCCTTCAAGCACATCTTGTTTACTGATTACAATATGAGACATTGATCTATCAGTACGTGCTTCAAAAATTGAGATATTTACATTATTTTCTTGTACAAAAAGATCTGTGATTTTCATTGACAAAATGTATTTACCTGCATCTGCAGCAAATTTAGGATCAATGTGTATAGCGTTTGTGTCACCACTGAGGCGATAAAGGGCTGCCTAAAAAACAAGGACAGAATGGGAAAATGTATTATTAAAAATGAACGTAAGTCTAAAAGATCAAGTTACAAGTGAATCTCACTAACTCGACTCATGTATGAAAATATTTCTATCGAATATTATCTCTAAGACAATAATTATAATCAATTATCATTATATCGCATTTTCATTGCTCTAAATAATAAACATTTCAACCAAGGAGATTTCTTAACACATGATCCATATAAAATCCGTCTCATCACATAATGAATATAATTAAGATTGATAAATCTCCTAAAAGTGTTGTTTTTTATTTTGGATATTGCAATTAAAAACTCATAGGCAACGTTTTCATACTTGATTTAAACTTGTTTTCTCAGTCATGGTTGCATCCGGCTTGCGAGTGGGTGCTCCCGCAAAGGGAATCAACTCTCTTGATGTTTTTGAGCCTCCGAAGCCACCAACTCCCATGGCAAGCAAGGCAATTTGGTTGAAGATGATTTTCTCTCCATTCCCATCAAAGGTATCGACTATAAAATGTTAGAAATAAATAGAAACAACCAAAATACGATCATATTTCAATGAATTATCCCAACTTTCAAAAATGTGTAAGAATGCACTATACATAAAAAACAACAACAAACAACCTCACCCCCAACACCCCCTCACAAACAGAAAAACAAACAACCCCCCCCCCCTTAAAAACAAAACAAAAACAAAACAACAAAGACAACACAAAACCAACAAAAACCAACAAAAAAAAAAAAGAATAAGAAAAGTCAG
>JBBPCV010498552.1:2500-11673 GCA_037974505.1 Plocamopherus tilesii
CTAATCCTCATCTTCCTACTACCACACCTACCCACCTAATCCTCATCTTCTTTTCTATCTGATATCTGCTTTGGTTTGTTGTTTTTTTGGTTTAGTAAGGTTTGGGCCCGGATTTGGTTTGTTTTAGTATGGTAACACTTGGTTTTGTTTGGTTTAGTATGGTCTCAGTGATTTGATTTGTTTTAGTATGGTAACGCTTGGTTTGGTTTGGCTTACTTGGTTTGGTTTGTTTTAGTATGGTAAGGCTAGGTTTGGTTTGGTTTAGAATGGTTCAGCTCGTTTTGGTTTGGTTCTGCCTTTTCACGTTTGATTTGGTTTAGTTTACTATAGATTGGCTGGATTTGGTCTAGCATGGTTCGGTTTGTTTTGATTTGTTTTTGTCTTATTATTTTTGGTTGTGTTTAATATAGTTTGGCTTGGTTTGGCTAGGTTTAATATGATATGGCTTTTTTTATTTGGTTTGTAATGATGGACTTGGTTTGGTTTGGTTTAATATGATATGGTTTGTTTTGATTTGGTTTTGTCTTATTAGATTTGGTTGTGTTTAATATAGTTTGGCTTGGTTTGGTTAGGTTTAATATGGCTTGGCTTGGTGGTTTGATTTGGTTTGTAATGATGGACTTGGTTTGGTTAGATTTAATATGACATGGCTTGGTTTGATTTGGTTTGTAATGATGGACTTGGTTTGGTTTGGTTTAATATGGCTTGGCTTAGTTTGATTTGGTTTGTAATGTTGGACTTGGTTTGGTTAGATTTAATATGACATGGCTTGGTTTGATTTGGTTTGTAATGTTGGACTTGGTTTGGTTTGGTTTAATTTGTTCTGTTTTGTTTGGTTTTGTTGCGTTTGTGTTTTATGGGACGGGACTTTTTCCGTTTTGATCTGTTGTTGTTTTTTTCTCTTTATAATATAATTTCAGGAAGTTCAGACTGATCAACCGACTCTAAAACCGATATCATCTCAGAAATAGGGTTCTGTAAGAGATAAGTATGTGCGGATCTTAACCTAAAATTGGAAGAGAAAATATTAAGACGATCCAAAAATCTCAACAACAACGACGACGACAACAACAACAACGACGACGACAACAACAACAACAAAAACAACACCGACGACGACGACGACGACGACAACACTAAACCAGATAATTGTATCAACATGGGGTCTCTAAGTAGAGGGCCCATATTATTAGGAAAAAAGACTTGAAGCTAGATATTGCTGTCTCAAAATAAAAGAGATGAGCGGGGCTGATCTCAAGAATAAGCAATGGCGTGATGTGTCAAAGTAATAAAGGGGAATTGAAAAAGCTAGAACTTCTTTGGTTCGTGTTTTGTTTCGAGTCTTTTTAATTACTGGTTGGCCTGTGGAAATGGAACGTTCTTTCTTCTCTAACTTTTTCATTTGTTCCAGGTTGTTGTCGTGTTCTTTGTATGGCTGTGGCATCTAATGTTCTCTGGACTTTTCTTCCCTCCTTTCTTATTTTTTTTTTATTTTGTGGGGGACGGGAATGTTGAAGGGCGATGATGAAGATGATGATGCGGAGTAATAGAGGAGGGAATTTGTTTTGTTTTGTCTAACAAGTAGCCCAGTTTCAGAAAAGGGTCGTCCTAAAATTCATTTCAAGTGAACCTTAAGTGTGTCATTGCGTTTCCTTGTGTGGGATTTTCTCTCTGGGATGTGTCCTTGCTCTAATTTCCTCTGGTCGTTTAACTTTAAATCCCCGCTCTATATTATTCTCAGCTCATTGGCCTGTAACGCCTAAAGAGACACGCCTTTCCCTGTGGGCACGAAGCCATTAGGCCCACTCCTTCGGGGCTTCCCTTTGCTGGTGTCAAAACAATGGCGCCAACCGGCGGTAAACGAGAGACTCAATTAATTGTATAAATCTGGAGCAGGGTTTGTATCTCCACGCTCAGCATTCCTCTAGAGTGCATCGTTAGTTGGGCTTTTATCAATTACTTACCGTATGCCAACGTAGGGAGAGAATTTGACTCTTATTTCTTATGAATCCCGTACTGTTCTCTAAAGTAACTGTGATTAAAATATCGTACTATTATTACTTTAACTCGTTTAGTCAATACATTATAAAGGAATTTGTATATTGTTTTGTTTCTTGTTTTTATTTTTAGCTGGTGTGTTCTACTGTGATTGTTATGAGTTGCTTTTTGTTTGGTTTTTCTGTTTGTTTGTTTTTTTGTAAGCATGTTTGTATGTTTGTGTGTTTGTTTGTTTAAGCTCTTGTCGAGGTTTTTTTTTTTAATTGCCAAATATTGTCCCTTTTTTAGAATTTCTTAGAATGAGTTTTGATGGAGGTAATCTTTTCAACGGGAAATACTGTTATGGAATATCATCAGTGTCTGCAAGTAGATTTTTAACGGTTAATTTATATCGTTATTGCACAATGGTCAAAAGTGTTCAAATAAAAAAAAAATGATGGACTTTAAAGTTAAGCCGCTAAACTACCCAATGCCACAGTCAGCAGTAATATGACAGGAAATGATCATCAGAGTTGTGGCAAGTTAGTTTCCGTTTCATTAAATGCATTCATCTCTAATGCAGGAAGCGTGCAATACATGTTTTGATATAGATCTAGTTGTAAAGGCCAATTTCAATGGTATTAACAAAATACGAAATCAATATTGATAAATTTAATATTATTTATTCGCATGTCATGTATTGCGTTTACGATCATAATTGATGTGCAAACTTAATTTCAATATTATTGTTCTTTATCGGAAATCCATTTAATTTTATTCCTACCTTCTTATAGATTATATTTGTCACTCTGAACTTGATTTTAATTGGGATAGAGGGCTTTAATACGAAAGCCATTATTTAATACACCTAAAACTAAAAGCATTCTCTTTTCTGCTTGTCCCAAAGAGGACCCAATGTTAAACTGCTAGAATATAATATAGGTTTATGGAGTATTGATGTTTTTAAAGATAGCACTAAGAAGCAAAATCAATTAGTCAACATGCAAACCTTCCTAAATTAGCTTATATTTATTGAGTTATTTCTATTCAAAGTTTGGCAATAGTTTGTTGACAGACTATAGTATTAGTATAGTATTGTATGTAGAACATTTAATGTACTGTTGATCAATGTAGAGTTTTAACTGAACTTTTACCTTTTATATGTTCACATGGTTGTTAAGATTTCTAGCCCGTAAATAATTATTTAGTGGGTGATGACAGACCCAAGGTTTGGTTCTGCCCTTAATTACAAACCAAAAATATTTGTTCAAATCACACTTCAGTGCATCCATTTTTATTCCTCACTAGTCTATAGACATACATGCAGGGTCTAACATCTCTTACCAGGGATGACGGATACATTTCCAAAAGTAAAAGACCTACTGTTGTAAGATGATCTCTTCGCCATTTGTACGTGTCGGTAGATGAAAAAAATGTTTTTCTAATTGTTTATATATTGAAAATGGATTTCAACTGCGCCAGTCGTGTAAATCAAAAATGATATTAACTGTATTGTGATGACAGTGTTTGTGTGAAATGGGTCTATGATTGATATATATATGATCATTTGTAAACCAGTGAATTCAATCAAATTGAGCCTGCGAGGTGTCCTTGGTTGACTGAATATATTCTGACTGTGACCCTTTCCATCTTGAATGCTCACCTCTGGTCTTGATTACAGACGTGAGAAATTCTAAAAAGAGGACTTGATTTTGAAGCATGAGAGGTTTTTGTGTGTCCGTGTAAAAATTCATACTTTTGTGCATGCGTGTGTGTACCTTGTGTGCATTAAAAAAATTATTTGTATTACATCATGTAGTTTCAATCCTCATTGTGTCCTCATCAAATGCAGCCATTCCACCCTTTTATCATTATCTAAAGTGCTGGCAACCTTCATAGTTCCCCTCTCATCTTAACCTGTCTTTCCTTGTGTCCCAAATGTTGGTGTATAAATAAAGAGATTTTTATTGTATATATTTAATGTAAGGATATGTATGTCAATATTAATATTATCATGTAATACATGTATAATGTGTTTTTGTGTGCATGTCCTTTTGTCATGTATCATTCATTGTGTCATGAACATGTAGACACATTTATGTCATGTGTCATTGTATCATGTGCACACATTTATGTCATAGATCATTGTGTCATGTTCATGTAGACACATTTATATCATGTATCATTGTGTCATATACACTAATACACACATTTATGTCATGTGTCATTGTATCATGTACATTCGTTCATGTCATGGATCATTGTGTCATGTTCATGTAGACACATTTATATAATGACACTGATACACATATGCATGTCATGGATCATTGTGTCATGTTCATGTAGACACATTTATATCATGACACTAATACACACATGCATGTCATGGATCATTGTGTCATGTTCAAGTAGACACATTTATATCATGTATCATTGTATCATGTACACACATTTATGTCATGTGTCATTGTGTCATGTACACATATTTATGTCATGTGTCATTGTGTCATATACACACATTTGTGTCATTGTGTCACCTACACACATGTCATGTACATGTATGAAAATTTGGATTTCACTGAATGGAGTGTGGTTGGATGTGATTATATAAAATGACAATATGTAAAAAGTTTTGTTTTTTTTATGAAAATACCTGTAATGTATAAGTTCATTTTAAAACTTCTCAGCATTCATCATGTTTCCATGCCTCTGGAAAGAATATTGTTATTGTTTGGAGAAGAGAAATAAATTCTATGGGGATCAAAAAGGTTGGTTGTATGATTCTTGACATTTTATCTCATTTGGTTGTTTTGTTTCTCTTTGTTTTCTTTAAGTCCTCCGCAGCTCCTCACCTCCTCCTCCTCCTCCTCCTCCTCCTCCTCCTCCTTCTTCTTCTTCTTCTTCTTCTTCTTCTTCTTCTTCTTCTTCTTCTTCTTCTTCCTCTTCTCTTCCTTTCCCTCTTCCTCTCCCTCTTCCTCCTCCTCCCAAAGGCTTATGAGATTCTGCCGAACCGCACAGGACAAGTCACAGCATACCGTATCAAGTTTAATCACAGCACATAATCGTGTTTTAAACAAAACCACAATTTAAGTAAAACACTGTTGAATATGGTAATCACTGAGAGCCACACACAAGTAGACAGTGAAATGCGTTGCATCAAAAACCTACAATGACATAGCTGCACCCAAGTTGGTGACAGAGAAACTACGGGAGGTCTACGACTAACGAAACCGTTCGTTGTTTCTTTTGAATGGTCCACAGAGATTACAGCCATAGTTACAAAGGGGCCTCGTACAAAGAAGATATTCTGGTCTAGTCCATTGTTGAACATCCCATCTTAGAACTGTGACTTCCGGTAGGGTATCGATTTCACGAGCGCTGTATAATTAGCCCATTATTGGAAGAAGAGTGCAAGCAAGTAAGAGACAGCTTATGATCTTGGTTATCGTAATTATAGTTATCACTGTTGTTACTACTACAGCTTCATTAAAGCGAGTTAGTTTAATACATCAAGCAATTCCAGCCATTTCACTATTATCTTGCTGCATAAAAGGTTGACCATATCGCAGTTTTGGTAACGAAGCAATGGCTTTCATTGTCTAGTTCCGTTACATGTGATTAAGGAGACTATGTCACCTTCGCACAAAAGTACAGGGAAAAAAGTACAGGAAACAGTCAGGGAAGGGGTGGACTTATAATTTCATATTAGTTGAAACAATTAATGGTGGTCAAGTGAAGACAATGTATAGACAGCATGAAGACAGTGTATAGCCAGATATACCTTATTAACTCTGCATGGCCAGATAGACGTCGTGTACCTTATTGACAATGTATGGCCAGATAGAGGTCGTGTACTTTATTGACACTGTATGACAGGTCGTGTACTTTATTGACATTGTCTGACCAGATAGAGGTCGTGTAATTATTGACACTGTATGGCCAGATAGACGTCGTGTACTTTATTGACACTGTATGGCCAGATAGACGTCGTGTACTTTATTGACACTGTATGGCCAGATAGACGTCGTGTACCTTATTGACAATGTATGGCCAGATAGAAGTCGTGTACCTTATTGACACTGTATGGCCAGATAGAGGTCGTGTACCTTATTGACAATGTATGACCAGATAGACATCGTGTACCTTATTGACAATGTATGGCCAGATAGAGGTCGTGTACCTTATTGACACTGTATGACCAGATAGACGTCGTGTACGTTATTGACACTGTGTGACCAGATAGACGTCGTGTACTTTATTGACACTGTATGGCCAGATAGAGGTCGTGTAATTTATTGACACTGTATGACCAGATAGAGGTCGTGTACTTTATTGACACTGTATGACAGGTCGTGTACTTTATTGACATTGTATGATCAGATAGAGGTCGTGTGATTTATTAACACTATATGGCCAGATAGACGTCGTGTACTTTATTGACACTGTATGGCCAGATAGAGGTCGTGTACTTTATTGACACTGTGTGGCCAGATAGAGGTCGTGTACCTTATTGACACTGTATGACCAGATAGACGTCGTGTACTTTATTGACAATGTATGACAGGTCGTGTACTTTATTGACATTGTATGACCAGATAGAGGTCGTGTGATTTATTAACACTATATGGCCAGATAGAGGTCGTGTACTTTATTGACACTGTATGACAGGTCGTGTACTTTATTGACATTGTATGACCAGATACAGGTCGTGTAATTTATTGACACTGTATGGCCAGATAGAGGTCGTGTGATTTATTGACACTGTATGGCCAGATAGAGGTCGTGTACTTTATTGACACTGTATGGCCAGATAGAGGTCGTGTACTTCATTGACACTGTATGGCCAGATAGAGGTCGTGTACTTTATTGACACTGTATGACCAGATAGATGTCGTGTAATTTATTGACATTGTATGACCAGATAGAGGTCGTGTACTTTATTGACACTGTATGACAGGTCGTGTACTTTATTGACAATGTATGGCCAGATAGAGGTCGTGTGATTTATTGACACTGCATGGCCAGATAGAGGTCGTGTACTTTATTGGCATTGTATGACCAGATAGACGTCGTGTGATTTATTGACACTGTATGGCCAGAGAGAGGTCGTGTACTTCATTGATACTGTATGGCCAGATAGAGGTCGTGTAATTTATTGACACTGTATGACCAGAGAGAGGTCGTGTACTTTATTGACACTGTATGGCCAGAGAGAGGTCGTGTAATTTATTGACACTGTATGACCAGAGAGAGGTCGTGTAATTTATTGACACTGTATGGCCGGAGAGAGGACGTGTACTTCATTGACACTGTATGGCCAGAGAGAGGTCGTGTACTTCATTGACACTGTATGACCAGATAGACGTCGTGTAATTTATTGACACTGTGTGGCCAGATAGAGGTCGTATAATTTATTGACACTGTATGACCAGATAGATGTCGTGTACTTTATTGACACTGTATGACCAGATAGAGGTCGTATAATTTATTGACACTGTATGGCCAGATAGAGGTCGTGTACTTTATTGACACTGTGTGACCAGATAGAGGTCGTGTACTTTATTGACACTGTATGACCAGATAAAGGTCGTTTACTTTATTGACAGTGTATGACCAGATAGAGGTCGTGTACTTTATTGACACTGTATGGCCTCATTAATGTCATGAATTTTATTGACACTGTATGGTCTGATTAATATCATGAATTTTATTGACACTGTACGGCCTGATTAATGACATGAACTTTGTTGACACTGTATAGGCAGAAAAGGTCGTGTACTTTATTGACACTCCATATGCAGATAGAGATTGTGTACCCATTGACACTGTATAGGCAGATAGAGGTCATGTACTCTATCAACACTGCTTAGGCAGATAGAGATCGTGTACTTATCGACACGGTATAAGCAGATAGACATCATGTATAGTACTGATCCTGTATGGCAAGACAGACATGGTGTATTTTATTGACACTGTATGGTCAAATCAAACGTCCCTAGGAATATGGACGGTTAGAAAATCTTTTAGTGACAAAGCATCCACCTTATAGACCATATACAGCCGAAGAAAGGTCAAATATCTTATAGACAGTGTATTGCCAAACAAAGGTCATGTATCTTATAGACAGTGTATTGCCAAACAAAGGTCATGTATCTTATAGACAGTGTAAAGCCAGACAAAGGTCATATACATTATAGACAGTGTAAAGCCAGACAAAGATCATATACCTTATAGACAGTGTATATCCAGGCAAAGGTCAAGTACCTTATAGACAGTGTACAGCCAGACAGAGGTCAAGTATCTTATAGACAGTGTATAGCCAGACAGAAGTCAAGTACCTTATAGACAGTGTATAGCAGGGCAAAGGTCATGTACTTTAGAGACAGTATAGAGCCTGACAAAGGTCATGTACTTTATAGAGAGTGTATAGCCAGACAAAGGTCATATACCTTATAGATAGGGTATAGCCAGACGGGGAAAATGTACCTTAAAGACAGTGTATAGCCAGACGGAGGCCCTGTACATTATAGGCAGTCTGTAGCCAGATAGAGGTCATGTGTCTCATAGACAGTGTATAGCCAGGCAAAGGTCATGTACCTCATAGACATTGTATAGCCAGGCAGAGGTCAAGTACCTTATAGACAGTGTATAGGCAGGCAAATGTTATTTACCTCATAGACAGTGCATAGCCAGACAAAGGACATTTACCTTATAGATAGTGCATAGCCAGACAAAGGTCATGTAACTTATAGATAGTGCATAGCCAGACAAAGGTCTTATAAATTATAGACTGTGTATAGCCAGACAGAGGTCATGTACCTTATAGACAGTGTATAGCCAGATAGAGGTCATGTACCTTATAGACAGTGTATAGTCAAACAATGGTCGTGTACCTTATAGACAGTGTATAGCCAAACAATGGTCGTGTACCTTATAGACAGTGTATAGCCATATAGAGGTGTGGTACCTTATAGACAGTGTATAGCCAGGCAAAGGTCATGTACCTTATAGAGAGTGTCTAGTCAGATAGGGTAATGTACCTTACAGACAGTGCATAGCCAAGCAAATGTTATGTACCTCATAGAGACTGTATAGCCAGGCAAAGGTTATGTACTTCAAAGACAGTGTATAGCCAGGCAAATGTTATGTACCTCATAGACAGTGTATAGCCAGGCAAATGTTATGTACCTCATAGA
>JBBPCV010499662.1:0-16865 GCA_037974505.1 Plocamopherus tilesii
TACCAAAAAAAAACTAATACGATAAAAAATAATAATCAGTTAATACTGATTTGTATCATGTATTACAAGGCCAACACATGCAACTCCATAAAGACATTTTAATAGGTGTTAAAAACGTCCCCTTTAACATTCAATCGCATACAATTATAGTGAAAGACAAACGGAGGAAACGCAATAAAATTTTTCATTGACAAAAGAGCTCTGGGCATTGGAAGTTGAGTATTTGTGTGATCAGGAGTTGAGTACAAGATCCAGCTTTTATATCTCGATGGGGATAGGGATAAAGTTGGGTTTAGGATACTGCCAGAGCTGTTAATTGATATTCCCACCGATATTAGCCTGTTGAGCTCTTTTTAAAGAAACAGTGAAAAACTGATAAATTTCCTCAAATCACTGCCCGACGCTTAAGTTAAAGATTATAAAAAAACAACCCCAAAATAAACAATCAAATATATATTATATGTCTCATGTGGAAGATCTACAAAACTGACCTAGATGGTAAGTAATGGCATTGCACCACATACACAATAGGCCTATATTCATATGACTTTGATCTCTACACCGATATTAGATCTATTGTAAAGGCAACATTCTAAATTTTAAAATGGTGTAACAAGCTTTCAAACCAAGATAACATAGAATAATTTTATTATTTTTAAGCAAATTGGCTCCTTGGATTATAAAGTAAAGTAAAACAAACAATTTTGCTTGGAAAAGAGTGGTTGCTTCGAGTGGTTGTACTATAAAATAACAGCTCCCACGAGTCGACGCACCACTGGAGAGATGCTACAATTTACGCCATTTTCCACAATTCAATGCTGATAAAATAAACTAATTTGGTATGGAAAATCACGATTATCCCTAATTAATCCAATTTCCAACATTATTCCAGTCTAAAAACAATCCCCTTTCAAGAAATGGCCTTTGAAAAATCTGAATCATAGCAAAATGAGGGAAACCAGCCACCATCTTCGCTCTTTGATTAGGTGGGTTGCATTTCTAGCTTAAAGTCTAGGAGAGAGATTTAAAACTGTTAGCCCTAAAAATAGACAATGATAGCTGCTTCATAAAACATCCTGCCAGTGAGGATCTAGATCTATGGGCCCTAAAGGGAGGAAGTCTATAACCCGGGCACTTCTTTAAACACTGCACCAGCAACTGACGGGTGATTTAATACTGTGATGGCATACAAAATATGTTTACTGTAAAAATAAATATGTCTACGGCTGAAGCGTTAAAAATTTATGTTAAAGACCAAGGATTAGTAACCGTATTCCTTCATTGGATGGATCACTAAGGTGCACTGACTAAAAGACAGTCATAGACTCAGACATGTGGAGTGATCCTATCCATTCTAAATCAATAAATCCAGATCTACATCTAGAAAACCATATTTAGGATCTAGATCTAGAAGACTCTTCTAGATTCTAGAATAACCCTCAACAACGCAGCCACAGCACAATCAGTAAATTGTTTCAAGTCGAGATTAGATCAATATATCTAAATAATCTAGACGAAGACATCTAGATCAAGACCTCTGAGAAAATTTGGGAGGACATACAACTCTATTACTCTCACTCTTCGTTTTCACCCCACGTAAGGCTGCAGGCACCTGCTTGACTTCCAACTAGATCTAGATCTATAGTCTTAGTCTAGATCTAGATCTAGAGATCTTTTAAAATAAATTCTTATTATAAATCTTAGATCTAGACTAGATCTAGTTAAAGATCTAGATTCTAGTCTAGAATAGAATACATAATGTGAAAATCTCTAAAAAATCTTGAGAGACCTCATATACATTGAACATTTTTGAGTTTGCTTGTACCATGAAGACATGCCCCCTTTGCTAAAATAGCATGGAATACGAGGCTTTCAATTAGGCTTGGCTTCTAAATCTAGAATCTCGATTCCATCCACATCTTGAGTCTGGCTCATCAAATGTCTAAAATAATTAGCCTCAAAAGGAGGACACAACCCTAGCCATACCAATGAGCTTCGATCATACTGCTGCCAATCTGTCTTGCCTAATCTCGGTTTGTCAAAATAAACCTGAACTGAATGATTCTTGAAAGGAAACAAAATCTAAACTCATCAATAGCCTTACATTCAAGCACGTTTATTTTCGATAGGGCCTAGAATCTAAGATATCTCTACACATTTTCAAACTTAGAAAGAAAAAGCGCCAAGAAACGTATCATGAAATGCCTTTTTGGACAATAATTCTTCATTCACCCAGTATTATCTGCTTTATTTCAACAAGAGATAAAACGATGAATGTTGAAAAGTGCAATTATCCATGATTTTTCTTTAAAAAATCACAAACCGCGTCTTCTTACCAGGGCGAAGAGATTTGTGAGGCAATCCTCCAAAGAGCAGCCGTTTCCAGTTGGATTAGGGTGACTCATGGTCACTCCATATTAACAAAAACGTGGGATATATCCAATGGAAGAAAGTAATTAAACACGGTTGAGGTTTGTGAAAATAGTCTCACATTATCAAATACTTCACATAATATGGCTGACGGTAGGCAATAATGGCGACTGGATGGGAACAACAAGGCGGTAAGGGAAATTCACGGTGATTGGTCAATTCCAGTCACATGCACATTGACCCAGATTAGGATTGTCTCAAGATGGCGGCTCGCTAGGGCCGCCCGTCACCGGGTCGTGAAATAAATTGGAAGAATCATTGAACGGTGATATTTTTTACACATTTTGAGAAATCAGAACAGAAAATCATAATGGCTCAATTTTTCTGGTCCTTACTCTACATTGCTGTCGGGTTCTGGATCCTGAGCAGGTACATAGCTAAAATGCCATATTATTTTCATCATTTCCACTTGTTTACCTTACACTTCACAACCTTGTTATTGATGATGCCTATCACTATCAGGCAGTCAGCTGATCGATTGGTACTGTCCGTTAGCCTCACAGACGGGGAGTTTTTCCAATATCTCAAGAATTACATGAAAAACAAAAAGAAAAAAAAAACCTACTTAATACATGCTTGCTTTATTTACCCCTTTCTCGATTTTAATAAAATTGAAACTTCAGTTGCTTGACAAGAGAAAAACAAATGAAAACTTTGGCGGAGATCTGACGGCTACTTAATTTTGTAGGGGGAGTTTACCGACCACTGTCCAGTTATGTTATAGATTATATAGATATATGGAGAGATCTCGACTTGATGTAATGAACGTTTCTGTAAGGGTAACATTGGCCTACAAAAGTGAATCGGCTGCTTCATAGAATTTTGACTGTCACAGAAAATGAATATAATCTTTACTAGTGCTTTTCTTGATAAATTTTTGAAAGCATTGAATTAGATTCGGTCAATTAAAAAAACAACAACTGGAGCTTTTATATAGCGCAATATGCACTAAATGTGCTCAGAGCGCTTTACAAGTGGTCCCTAGTCAACAGCAACACTGAACACAATGCCACAAGACGGAACGTTATGCTGCTGATTAAGTGCAATACATATAATATAAACTAAAAACTAATTTTTTCACTTCCTGTAAATATTAAGTGTCAAGTGAAAAATTACTTTTTATGCTAAACTGAAACAGAACGAAAGTGTATTGTATTTTAATTTTTTTGCCCATCATTGTAACATCTTTGTTTTGCTGAGTGTTTTATCACTGTTTTACTCCTGATGCTTGGATTAAAAAAATTGAGAAAATTACAATTTAGTTTTAAATATATATATATATAATTTCTGTTCAACCACATTTCATTACCTTTTTTTTTCTATCAAAAAATTTAAGTTTATTGCCACTTGTACAAAAGTAATACACAACTTTCACAAAGTAATACCTTTGGAATGTTTGACTACATTGGTCATCAAATTATATTATAATTAAATATAAAATAGTACTTCACCTTCACCTTTCAGCATCTTCAGGGTTGATGTTTGCTGCTGCACTCGATGTCCTTGCTACTTGCCTCCACACAGCTCTGTCTCTGCTTTTCTGTTTCACACATCCTCAAGCCGCTGATCTCTTTGATGTTGTCAATGAGGGTTATTGGTCTGCCTCTTCTTCTTGGGGCATCTTCTTTCCCTTGCAGCACTGATGTCATAAGAGTTGTTTTGCTATTCCTATTTGCATGGCCTACATACTTTAACTTTCTTTTGTTCATGGATGTTAGAAGTTGGCAGTTGATACTGAAATAGTACATACATCAACTTTATTCAATTTTACTCTTCAATACATAACAAATGGAAGTCAAGTCAAATAAATTTACATCTAGATGCATCACCAGATTGCATTTGTACTGTGACTAGAGATTTTAATGAAATTGTTTTCTTGACCCATCACTAGGTTTCCATCACTATATTTCTTGCAACGCTTGAGATAACAAATCTTTGATCTGTTTTAATGCAATGTTAAAAATGCCTGTACTATAAATTATTTGCTTGGCCACCATTTGGTTACTCAGACCATAGCGTGGTCCACCTCCTTCTTTCATAGGAATCTATTATAAACAAATTAGCCTATTCAAGAGAATCTTAATGTCTGGAGTGAGGAAATGTGGGTTTGGGTGCACAGGTGGGGATGTTTTTATAGATACAAGTGAAAACATAAATGTATAACAAGTATCTCCAATTCTGAGAGGAAAATATGTAGAAAAAAAAAAGAGAAATAGTTGTCTATCCAAATAATAAGAGGTTTTGGGGGTAAATGGGTAAAAAAAAAGTTAAAGGAAAAAAAAAGCATTTATTAAACTGGACAGAGAAAAACAGAAGCACAAAAAGAAGTGGAGGAAGAAATAGAAAAGTTCAAAAAGAATCAACATGAGAAAATTGAAACCGTTTGATTATGGTAACATAAAGAAATATGGAAGGAAATGAAAAATGTGATCGATTTCATACAGATGAAACAGCAGACTGAATTGTAATTTTGGATAAGATGATTTTATTAAACTTTTGGCCTGTTTTAACTGTAATGGTCATAAAACAGACATGAATTGGTCAATAGGTACTTAGATCTTACTGAAAATATGGGTGGAGTGGCTCTCTCTCTCTCTTACTGGCATGTTCCTTCCGGAATGTTGCCTTCATGACAGCTTCTCTGTACAGGTCTCTATCCAGTGCCATATCCCCAGCTGTTTTGAGGTCTACTTCCAAGTCTCTCTCAACATCGTTACTCCATCTTCTTCTGCCTTTTCCTCTTCCTCTGGAGTTTGGCATTTTCCCTTCAAATATTGTTTTTTCTAGACTTTGGTGTCTTTTGAGATATATGACCAAAATAGGACAATTTTCTCTTTTTTATATGTACTGACTATATTTTTAATATATGTCCTTATCATCCACATTTATTCCCTGTATCTGGAAACCATCTCATATTGTTCCTCTATGAAGAAAGAAGAATAAATTATTATAGCCTTTTGCCTGGCCTCAAATATTATGTAATGTCTTGTAAAGCTCATTCTCATAAAAATTATTCCACAAATTAGACCAACCTTTGAACATTTGCATATCAGGCCGAATGTAGCTTAGTGCTCTCATTACTTTTACTAATAATCAACATCAATCCAGCACATACTATAGACCCCTATATAATGTTAATTTCTCTTCTTTCTGCTTTTTTTAATTATCTCACCCTATCTACTCATCAAGAAGTTATAAATTAAACAGATGATACCTGCAATTTGTCTGTTTAAATGAACTAGATGATGTTGATTAAAAGATATGTTCAACACTTGAAAATCATTTGGTATTGGTTAACTGCTTTGTATGCTTTTATCTGTCTCTTCCCTTTTATTTTCCTTTCCTTGTATTCTTTCTTTCTGTTCTTTCTTTCTTTTTTCTTCCTTCCTATATTTTTTCTACTTTCCTTCCTTTTTCCTTTCTTCCTTTCCTCCTCTTTTCATTGAGGGACACACTAAATCTAATACCTACCTCTTACTTTTTCTTTTGTTTTATTTGTTTCTTCCAAAGGGTGGTTGCCTTTATCATTCAGAGACTCCTTAAGAAATACCTAGACATTACACTCAGGTTTGGTAAGGTTGGACTGCTCAACTTCAGCAAAGTTCAGATGACGTTGGAGCAAAATGTCACTGTACATGTGGTAAGTTAAGTTTTCAAGCGGGTTGTTTGTTTGCCTTTTATCCCTCTTTAATTATGTTGTCATTTTGGTTTTGAAATTATGTTGAAAGTAACCTTTTCACTCTTCATGATATCTACAGGAAGTTGAGAAAATTTGGCTGTCAAGTTCCTTCTTCAATCCTGAAGTCAGGTGAATTTTATAAAGAATAAAAATCAACTCTTTATGAACGTTACTAATAAATTCTTTTGGTTTTTTGCAATATGTTGATGTATGTACACATTTAATACTACATGTATCAGTAGTGTAGATATCTGAGCTTCATGTTGTATATTGAATGTTTAATGAGGTATTTTACAAATTACTGTAAATTCTTTTAAGGCTCATTTTGATTTGGTATTCTTTCCCACTTCCCTTGTCTTTTTCATTTACAGACTAATAAATCACATGATCAGTCAGTGCTTCATTTGATGCCAGGTTATGAATCTCTAAGTTCATCTTATCCTATATTTATTTTGAATTGAGTAACACGTCTAAGTTGATGATTTTCCAGGAAGCCTCTGGTTGTTTGCATGGAAGACATGAGGATTCAGGTGGATGTGAGCAGACAGACAGAAAATGGAGGTCAGGGGACAAGACCTAGTTCAAAAAAGAAACAACCAGTCTCAGGAGTCTTAAAGAGAATTCTACATTTTGCATCTGTGAGCTTTTTTATTTTTTCAGTTTCCATTGTAATTCAAAGACAGTTTTGAAGTCATTTCCTCATTATTCATTTACACTATATTTATATATAATTTATATATATTTTTTTTTCATTATAGACAATTTAAAAAGGTTTTTAGTTCTTTTCCTTTTGCACAAAGAACAAAACCACACAGGTTAATTGTCAGTCCTCTATTTATGTGAACAAAATAATTTATTTAAATTTGTTTTTTAATTCTCATTGTGCTCTATAGGGACTCAACAATGAAAGGTATTTTCCTAAAAGGAAAACAATGTTTTTGATAAAATTATGCAACAGTTGTTAGCTTGTATTTTTGAACATAAATATGTCTTTGTTCTTGCAGTATGGTGGGCTTCGCATAAACAACATTACTGTTATGTTGTTGAAGGCAATGATACCAGACTGCCTTATTCATTTTTCAAGTCCTGAAATATCCTTTGATGTTACAGTTGCATATGACAGGTGACCTCTTCTCTCTCTCTTTTTTTGTTTTCTGTTTTTGGTTTGTTAATTTTGTATTGATTTTTTGCTTATTTATTTATTGTTTGTTCTCTTTCATTGAACTTGAAAAGCTCAAGAGAAGAAGGGCAATTAGGAATATTTATGAAATAAATTCACATGAAAGTTGTCACCTATGCTTATATCCCCTGTTTTGTTGTTTTTTATTTGGTTTTTTATTTGATATGAAATTTATGTATGTACACAAATGCACATAAACCCATCCACCCATACATACACATATATGATAATGTCTATTTTATAAATTTAATAACTGGACTTTGAATATAGCATTAAAAATGCTTAAATGGTGTCTCTGAAATTCTAAAGGAAATGCTTTTTGAAATAAATTTTCAGATATGAACTTTGTGGAAATATCACAAATTTGGGTTGTAAAGCTCTCCGGAGCTCTCCTGAAAATGAGGTTGGTTGCAATTTTGTTCTTGCTTGCAACTCTTACATGATCTAAAAAAGTCCTCAATTAATTCATGTATGTTTTTTATATGAAAAGGATTGGATTACAGATGCTAGAAAGAAGAATGTGAAACAATGTGAGATTTACTACTTTCCCATTTCTTTGTTTCCAAAATAAAATTCATTTTAAAAAAAATCTACATTCTGATAAGGAGCAATCATCAGTGGTATATTGACTGAAGAAAGGAGCTGAATTCTTAAATGTCCTATAAAATGTAATAATTGTTTGCTCTAGGGCAAAGCTTTGTTTTTAATTTGCACTTCTGATATTTCTTAATAATTGGATATGAAAATTTCTTATAAACATGTGTTTTTATTTAAACTCCAGGAGAATAGAGAGCCCCAAAATTGTTTGGCTGAATTCTCCTTCACCACAAAAATAGAAGCTAAAGTGGACAAAGAGGATCCAGCTAAACCTGTTGTGAGTTTGATTTCAAACTTGTAATGTTTGTCCCACAGTGTATGAAATCACTTAAAAACAAATTTTATAGCTTCTGATGTTTCCAGCTCACAGACAAGTTCTCTTTATTTTTTTTTCATTTTTCTGCACATCAACCATATCCACTTGTTCTTCATGTTTGTCCTATTCATTATATGCTATTTAGCCACACATTCACATCTTCCTGAACCTTTATTTCCACCCATCCATCTGTATATTTTCCCTTCTGATTGGACCATAATACACAACCCTTGCTTTAATCATTTGTTTTTTAGTAATGCTGGTGGTCTTGATATCTTTTTGAAAGCATTAAAAAAAACCCCAACATTTCTTATCTTTACAGACTATCTTTATTAATACATGTGGTAGTGATTTTGATAGTAATAGGGGCAGTTCTACTATTATTATGGTTACAGTTATTCTTATTATGATTATAATTATATTATTATTATAGTTGTTGTTGTTGTTATTATTATTATTATATTATTATTATTATTATTATTATTATTATTATTATTATTATTATTATTTGAAATGAGAGACAATATTAACTATTCAATGTAATTTGAAATTCAAATATAATGAAGAGCAGAGTTTAAAGATTTCAGTTTTTCTTTCATTCTCCTTTTTATTTTTCTGCTTAAAATTGTCATAATGTCTCTTTAAGGTCCTGAAGACAACCATGACAAAGCCACAGATGATGATAACAGAAGGTCAGTTACTTATTTTTGTAGCATATTCTTTTATAATTTGATTTACAAAATGAAACAGCTGAGAATGTGTATTGCATCTATATCTGAGCATGTCTTTTGACTTTTGTCTAGAAATGAGCTCTTGAACCAAAAAGCTTTGATACTTTTGAAAATAAGTTTTAGCAATTATAAAAGTTAAACACTCCTTAATTTATAAAAATGAATTCTTGGCTAAGATTTCTAGGGGATTTTTTTGTTGTTGCAGTTAAAGATGATGTAAATGTATGTTGCATAGTTACAGATTTTCAAATCTTCTATCATAATTTTGAGAATCTGGTTTTGAACAATCATATCCTTTGACACTCAAAATCCATAATTGAGAAAGATTATGCTTTATATGTGAAATAATACTTTTGTTCACTGTAATAAACTTATGCTATCCCAAGGGCAAAGGGGGTATAGTAAGGATGAGCTATTGCTTTTTCCTACTAGGTTGATTGGCGGTATGTATATCATGTCGGTGAAGTCAATTATCGCTCACCTCTTGCACATTGCAGTGACTAGGAGTGAGAGCGGGAGATTTTGATCGTCTGTGTATTGAAATATGGAAATGAAAAGCGATTGTAGGTGTATATATATGTCTGTATGTGTTTAGTTGATCTCAGCTTCTAGAATAAGTATGATAATGTGACATGTCTTGTGTTTTGTGGAGGGTCCTAGAATGAATTGGGAATAGCCAGGGGTTTCTAGGATGAGGGATGTGAGTGTATGATAGAGTGGCAAATGAGAGAGGAGAAAAGCAGAGAATAGTAAGACAAGTGAAGCATATAATGTAGAACAAGCAGAGCATTGATTTGTTGGCACTTGTAGATCTATTTATTGTTACACAACATTTTGACATGTTATCATTGTTCATCTTTAAAAAAAAGTTATTTGAAATCTTATTCCACCTAAATCAGTCAGTTCATTCACTGAAAATACAGTAGTTTTTACGAGAGTGCCTTCCAGCTGAACACCCGTTTTTGCTTAAGTGCCTGCTATTTTGTTGAAACCGATTTTTTGCTATCAGAATCGTCACTCTGAGTGCCTGCTTTTGAGAGCCATCTGCTGTCTTAGTGCTTGGTTTATTGGCATGTTGTCAGTCATGGCTTGTAAACTTAAAAGCTATTAAAAAACTTAGCAAGATGGTCTTCATCCACATATATGACAATCAAATTTCAAGATGTGCCATAAACTTCAAAGAGATAAAAAAAACTCTGTAAATTAAAGGTGAACAAAAATCAGAGCTCTTGCAAGCAAAGGGTTGATATCGCCTTAGTGCCTGCTCCGCCTAACTGCCCGCTCTGTCTCAGTGCCCAGTTAGGCTGCTTTCTGACCACCTGGCACTCTAGTGAAAACTGTTGTATGAATTGAATTGAGACGTTTTCTCTATACATGTAATTATAATTCTATCATTAAATCATATTAAAGCTATTTGTTTCCACCAGCACTTCGATGAATTAACTGTGTGTAGTGCTGACATTCACATTCTTTGATAATTTTTGTTTCCTTCTGTCCAAAAATAGGCTTTTTACAAAGTTTACAAAATGTGAACCTAGGAGCCCACTCAGATGGCAAAATTGAAGAGAATGTTTTCTTAAATGAGAGCCCGGATCTAAGTTTGTTTACCCAAGGACAGGAGGATGAAGAGGAAGGCAGAACTTTTGTTCACTGGCCAAATGATACTACAGTGTCAAAGTTGAAAATGTTTGAAAAGTTGGTAAGAGATTTTTTTATAATTTTTTTTAGTTGTACACTTACATTTCTTCACCAATCTTTGTGTTTTGTGTCATCACATGTAAGAAAGATATATTTGGCACAAAATCTCAGTTTCACCCTAAACTGTAGCCTTCAGTTTCTGGGATATGTCATGATTATGAGATAAGGTGTTCTGTGATCAGTCTTGATTTGTTTGAATCATAGGTATAAAGGATCATCGACTGCTTCATGATTAGGGGTTGAAAGAATCATTTATTATTTCATTCATACTTATCTGTACAATCAATTGTGATCTCTCTCTCTCGTGAATTACAGGTTGAAAAAATCATTTATTTCATTCATACATATCTGTACAATCAATTGTGATCTCTCTTTCGAATTACAGTTTAAAAGGGTCTACTCACTGCTTCATTCATATGTGTACATCCATGGTGATCTTTTCTGAGACTTACGGTTGAAAGGGTTTCATAGTGTTTAATACATACATATTTGTATAATCATTTGTGACTTCAAGGAATTGTGGGGTGAAAGGGTCACACATCTGCAAGATCCATTCTGATCTCTCCTGTTTTCATGCTTTTTCCTCAAAGTAATTAATGTTTTGAAAAGTTTGTAAGATTTTTTTTTTTTAATAGTATACTGACCTTTCTTCACTAAACAAACATTTTTTTTCTCTTTATCTTTCTTTCTTTCTTTCTTTTTCAATATCCATTTTACATTATGGTGTACGACATTTAAGTTCCTGAAATGATCTTCTTCCAGCCTTCCCTGTCATGATCTTCATTGTTTCCTTCTGAAAGGGATACATTTCTTTTCTTTAAAACCTCTTCTATATCTTCCTCTCACTTTCTACAGGGTATGCCTTTTGGTTTCTTGCCTTGTTCTACTCATTATGTCATGCCATTTTATCAATTTCAAACACGACATTGAAGGATTCTGAATTACACCTCAAAATATTTATTCAATGAATTGCAAGTATATCTATTACTTACTTTGAATATTTGGTATTTGAATCACCCAACCTTTTGGAATTAATTCAAGGCTTTATGTTGCATTTTTTTCACCAGCAAGATGTCAGTTTTGATATATCTGACTTAGATGTCAAGATTGTAAGAGAGACAAAACAAAGGTAATTTTCAGTTATCGGTGCATTTGATACTAAGAAAACAACTAGTCTAATATTCATGATCTCAGTTGGCTTTCATGAAAAACTTAAAAAAAATATATGTTTAACAACTACAAAAATTTTGGAGTAATACATAAAACATGGATACTTGCTACTGGAGGCCCCGTTTATTGTATCAAGGGAAGTAATTACTAAAACACTAAGATATTATACTCTTATCTCCAAAGGCACAAAAATGACGATATTTGTTTCTTATGTGTAATAATATTTTTTTTCAATGTTGTGTAATTCTCATTTTAATTTCTAAAGTAATATATATGTATATGTTAACATGTAACTGTGAGGTGCTTTCAGCTCTATGAGAAAAATGGGCCATATAAATAACTATTAACTATTTTTGAGAACTTGATTAGTCATTAATAAATAATACTTTGCTTCTGGTCACAGTTATCAAAAAAAAAGTATATTGAAATGAATTTGACTTGAAATGTGTTTATTGCTGAATGAGCAAGAACATAAAAATGTTCAATTAATTTTGATTCAGTGTGGTGGTTTATCAGCTAGAGAGATAGATTATGTGTCCATCAAGAAACATTTAACTTTGGTGAAAATTATTTGTTGTCCAAAGAAAGAAAGAATATTTAATGTATTTCATAGATTCCAGAAACCACCCCAACCCCATCCCCTAATATTTACCAGCATTGATCCATTTCTATGTGTTTTCATTCAAATTCAGGAGTCTTTCAATATCCCTCAAATTGTTTCATCTTGGATTCTATAACCAGTCATTTTGGAGAGCAACGGACATGAATTACAATGTCTATTTAGAAGGTACTTTTTGTGTGAGATTCTTTTTGTTGAAATTGTTTGTAAAGGTTTTAAAGAAAACAAGAAATCTAAAAACTAAAATAGTGCAGCTTTCAAATGCTCACAAGTAAACCAAAAAAAAACCCAACAAAACATAAAAAAAAAAACAACGATTGATATCCTTTTTTCAAACTTTAGAGAAGGAAACTGTGGTAAGAGAGTGTTAGGAAGGCCTATTTTCATTAAACTCATAGAAGTATAGAAAGAAAAAAAAAAAAAGAAAAGAAAAGATAGATTTATATTAGAAGAGTTTTGGGCACTCTAAAAATGTAATTATTATTAATTTTTTTTTTTTAACAAGTTGAATTGTGTTTCAACAGATTTCAATACTTGCTCAATGCAAGCCAGGTTTGCCGGTATGACTAAAGTCATATTGAAAGGAAAGGTAAGGCTTCCTATTTCCTTTCTTTTTTAAAAGGTGTCCTTTGAAATACACCAATATGAATGCTTTCAACTGTGTTTTGCTTTTGAAGATTAAATGGTGCAGTGTTTATGCTCTACTTTGACAAGAGTAGAATGCAAACAGTAATGATGAAAATATAACATTTCCGTATTCTGTTTTTATTCTATTTTGAGGAAGGAATGTACTCTAGTGAGTTATTACCCTTGATCCCAAAGCTACTCCATCTTCCTTAACCATTTGTCTATACAACAATATGTCATAAATGTCAGTGAAAAGATAACAATGACCAAAGGATAGATTCTACATAAAGAAAAGACCTCACAATTTCAGGACCAAATGTTCTCTAAACCACAAACAGCCAATATAAGAAAAACTTGTCATTGAAAGAGATGAAAATCAAGGATAGAGAGCTGAGACAAAAAATACAAATACAAAAATTAGTAAGTGAAAAATGCAATGATAATCAAATATGAGGGACATTCAATAAGTCTTTACCATAAATAAAAAAAGAAAGCTAGACAGTTGAACTTTACCAATGCTATTTCTTTTCATAGATACTGTGGAGACTGACTTCTGCTCTCTTTCTTTGATCTTCAAATGTCCTTGAGTGTTTACAGATCTCCAATGACACGCAAACCAATCCTCCACTGCATTTACAACTTGATTGCTGTTTCAATGCAGCCACTTTTTGTTTTCTTTCCAGATCGGGGAAATAGAAAATGCCAGTGGGTTCTAAATCTGATGAATATGATAGATATGGGAGAATTTCATAACCACATTGCTATGCACTTTATATCACCTTTGTGTGTCGGAGCATTGTCCTACAGCAAAATAGGGCATTACGACCTTTCCATTCGAGAGTTGCTTCCTGAGCATCTTTGATGGAGGTGATGTAGGGGTTTTCCATTTTTGCACTGATGAAGATTTTGTCTCAGGATTGAAATGACAGACCCATGTTTCATCCATTGTCACAGTTCTATAGGGTAAAAAAATAGGCATCTTCAGTTACTAATTCCATCCAATGGTTCTCTACGGCAGTCAGCTCTTTGCTCTTTTAGATGTGCCCAGGAACCCACTTTACTGATACTCTGGACACATGAAGGTAGTCATGCAGGATGCTTTTGATGGAAGCCACTCTTATTTTTGTGTCTTCCTTCAAAGTCAGGGTAAAGACTTATTGAACATCACATTTACATGCCATCTAAGTTGTCATTGTACGTTATCAACAACGTCATTACGCTATTCAATCCATGTTCACAGGTTCTCAGAGATTCCTTGGAGACTATGCTCTCAGTGTCATCCGGGTTTTTCCACTACCACCATGAGGAGGTTCAGTACTGGCTCTCTGTGTTTTACAACATATTCCGATTCCAACACCATCCCCTCCCAGACCAGGACATGCCTGATCTACAACAGCAGCAACAGCAACATTCCTTGAGACGTGGTCAGCGCCCAATGATGCTGAGAAGGACGAAGTCAACCAAAGTGCCAAGGTGATCAAATCACATTCCTTTATGAATATAATTACTATGAATTTTAAAGTCCAATTATAGCCAACATCAACGAGCTTAGATCTCATTCTATTTCTAGCTCTAAAATAATAAAAGTTGTCAATGGTGTTGGGCCCAAACCAGCCAATTCCAGGTTTCGAAGTCTTCAGGAAATGGCTTAGACATACAGATAGGGGCCAATAAGATCATCTTGCAGAAAGAAGCCATAAAGAGAGGCCAGGAATGGGGAGGGGCAGATAACTTTACAGTCTTTCTTTTGGTAATGAGTTTTGTTTTGTGTCCTTTCTTTCAGTCCTACCCTCATTTCTTGGATGGCAAATAAAAACTTCTCGTTGATCCTGGAAGCATTTGACCTTTCCTCTGCTGTGTCGACAGCTGCCTGCAGTGGTTTGCATTCCCAGCTTTCCCAGGCTCGAATCAGCGTGTCCTTCAAGCCAGGCGGAGCAGGTGAGATGCTCACCTTGTTCCACAGAGAATTCATTTATCCTCAACTGGGCAGCAAGATCC
Organism: Plocamopherus tilesii; assembly: GCA_037974505.1. NCBI lineage: Eukaryota > Metazoa > Mollusca > Gastropoda > Nudibranchia > Polyceridae > Plocamopherus > Plocamopherus tilesii. The sequence goes on from JBBPCV010499662.1 coordinate 15,046, forward strand.
TATATTCTATATGTTTTAAATTGTGTACTTACCTAAAAGGATTAGACAAAAAAAGGACTAGAAAATATAGTTATTAGTGGGTACATAGAAGGTAGAAAATGGATATGGAAGACTGCGTATAACTTTCCTGACTTCTTTGGGTCAAAGTTCCAGCAGCATCACCACCAATTCTGCATTTACAACAATAGCTGATGAAAGACCATAATGGAGAAGATTGATCGGCAACATGCGAACACGCACAGGCTGGTGATGATGATGATGATGAGGATGATGCCTGCCTAGCTGTTAGATGCTCAGACTGCATACATTGAGGTCCCATGTCCTACTCCCATTGACAGGGAATAATGTTGTCCTTAGAAAAAGCTCTTGGTATCCATTAATTAGTTGTAAAATAGGTTCCAGACTTCAGGCAACTGGAAGATGTTGTCAGTATGCTAGAGTGGTGTGCCTGGAAAATGGCTGTTGCTCCTTTATGTTGTTTGGAGTTTTGAGGGAATCCTTTGTGAAGCAGCTCATGCATTGCAAGATGAAGTAGCTCTGTGTAGTTGTGTGCTTTTTTTTTTTTTTTTTTTTTTTAAGAGGACTTATCTTTGTTTGGGAAACAGTGTGAAAAAGGATGAAAAAATGTTTGATTTGATTTTTAAAGGAAAACACATAATACTGCCTCAAAGAAGCGCTCATGTATTGAGCCCATGTTTGTTATAAACCCTTAAGCAATGCAGACATATAGGTGTATTTTGTAAAATCGGCAAATTGAGTTAGTGTGTGTGATAAAGTTCGTATTCCGTTTTGTCACTCAATGCATATAATGTTGAAATTTCATATTATTATCTCTGTCTAATTTATCTCAATGTTCAAAATGTTCAGTGTTCTGGTTGTACCAGATTTTATACAGGGTGCAGTAATGTTGGGAGTTTCTACCACATTAAGGCATCTTGAGTTCTAGTGTGTGGGCATGCATTGTCATGTAGCAGTATTGAGTCTCCACAAAGTCATACCTGTCCCAGTCTAACTTTGAGAGCTTGCAAATTTCTTTTCTCTGCACTTTGATTTCTATAGTCAATTCTCACGTGATCTAATATGCAGAGACTTTTTGGTAGCCTAAGAAAGATGTCATATATGGTGCACCCATTCTTTTGAAATTCCAACTTCATTAGGAATTTCTCTTTGTTTGCCCTAATCATACAATCAACTGCTTCTTGATGATTTGTATTGGATGCAGAAAGTGGCCTACGTGGACTCTTGCAATAATGAACACTTGCCTCTGTGGGGTCCTGTCTACCTATTTTCAAACCGCTTTATCATAAATACACATATTGTCATTAACAAAGTTCATTCTTTCAAGGATGTTTGCTGCAGAGCATCCTTCAGCTGTGAGAAATTCAACAACAGAGTACTGTTTGACGAGGAGCTCATTCGAAGTCGACATTTTCTCATGTACCCATGTACCGAAGTGACTTACTTGTTTTTTGACGTTACTGAATTGTCCCCACAAATGACATCATACAAACAAACTGTGTGGAGTTAAAGTTTATGCAAGGAAAATGTTTTGAGTTCTTGTTGAATGGAATTTTATTATCAGCCCGCCCTCTAAGAATGATCAATTGTGTTAAAGGCAGTGCTGAGGTCCAGCAAAATAATGTCACATGATTTTTTGTCCGTCAGCCTCATGATGTTATTGTATACCCCAACAAAGCTGTCTCTGTACTGTGGTATTTCTCGTATGCTGACTTGAAACACCTTGACATTTTGTTGTCATTAATGTATTGTATAAGACATTTATTGACGATGTTTTGGATGATCTTGGACAAAGATGGAAG
>JBBPCV010499663.1:0-11672 GCA_037974505.1 Plocamopherus tilesii
TATTAATTTTTAATAATGGGTAAAGGACAATAAAATGTTAAAAGATTCCACCACAGAAAATCATTCTGTTATATTTTCTGATGAATGTTAGAAACAGAACAAGATAACATAGAAAACCTTGTAGAACAAAACATATCAACAAAGCAAAATACAATACAAAATTATTAAACTAAGTATAGAGTGAACTTGATTTGATTTAAATAATTGTTCGTTGAATTAAAGCTACCATTAATGTTTCTTTAAAATATACCTTGATTTGGTAAGTTACTTTTAGAAAGAAAACAATATCAAATTACCTTTTTTGTCACAAGAGGTTGGATGGTGGATAGAAAAGTCACCTGGTAAAAAGCAAATAATTTAAATTATCATTTTGAACATATATATATAATGGGGGGAAAAATGAAAATCAGAACAACAATAGTTTGTTTGAAAGTATTTATGATTCAAAGTATGCAGAAAATATTGAATCAACAAAGCAATTAATATCATCAAATCACTGAGAATTATTTAAAGAGATAAATAAAATACAGGAGAACAGAGTAAACAGATTAGACTTTATTGTAAAGAAAGAATTTTGGCATTATCACTTAAAGTTGTTTTTTTTGGTGAATTAAAAAAAAAAAGACAAAAATTACCCTCAACAACTTTTTTTTGTACCGTCATTTTTTACTTATATTCCATTCATTTGAAACAATTAACACCTAAAATATTGCAAACATCATACATAAACATATCTGAAAAGGAAAAAAAGTTCACTACGATGAAGTTCCTAAATGAAAATGACGAGAACCTGCAATCAGCGACTAGATCTAGATCTAGTAGAACCGGCAATCGGCGACTCTCATAACAAGACGTCTTAGGATCGACCTTTGACCCAAGGGAAACTACTCCAATATTATCTCCTACACATAAAACGAAGGAGAAAGGCCGTGGCATTACTTCTGAGAAACCCCACAGCCGACTAAACGTCGACTCTAACAGGAAAAAAATAGTAATGGATTAACTGACACATTTGCGGCCTTTTGAGGCAACGGCTTATCAACTTCGATCGACACATTGCGGCCTTGGTATTGAGTGTGTTAAAGATCTTGTCGTAGGTACACAAATGATTCATTACAAAGGTTTATGAATGGGATGGCTGTATTGTGTTGAAAAATTCTTTCTCATCATTGTTGTTTATCATGAAAAAACTGTTGCACTGAAACATTGGGTAATAAGGTGGCGGTTTATTAGACGGTGACTACTGTACTAAAATATTCACGTCTTCACAGGATCAATGTTCAGTCATGGATTCTGATTTCTTTAATGCTGTATAACTTTATTTTGTAATTTCTATTACCAGGTGACAAGCGCAATGTCATTGACAATCTCAGAAGAGCTACTGCAGAACTTGAGTATGCCAAGGAAAGAGAAGAGAGACTTAAATCAGAATTGGAGGTATTAAGAGTATTAAAGATACTTTATTATCTTTATTATCCCTCATTTAGATTCATTTCATTGTTCATGTCAAGCCATTTGTGTCTGTTGGTTTCAAATTGAGATAAATGTATAAAACATTCCAAACATCTAAATGCAGGGGACTTTGTCAAGAATCAAATCCTTGGAGGAAGTCATAGAGGCAGAAAGAGCAGCTCATCTGGAAACCAAATTCAACTCAGAGATTGTACAGGTACTATATCTTTCCCCCCTGCATGACTTATTTTTATGAATAGAGAGGGAGAGAGAGAGGAGGGGGAGGGAGAGACGGAGACAGAGATAGAGAGTAAGAGGGTCGGGAGAGAGGAGGCAGGAGGAGAGTGAAGGAGGGAGACAGAGAGACAGAATGAGAGATGTGGGGAGAGGGATGAAACCATTAGACAACTAGTAACGTTTGCAGAAAGTCCTTGAAATAAAATGTGTGCTGAATTTTTAAAACAAATGCGAATGTACTGTTGACGGCTAGAAATTTGTAGGAATTGACTGAGGGGTGTAAATACATCATGTAGACAGGAACAAAGCATATTATTTAGAGGAAGCGCAGCACATTTTGTATTGTAGGCACTTCTACCATAGATTTATTTATTGTTATGGGACATTTTGACTTGTTATCTTTGCCAATCTTTATTGAAAGTTATTTGAAATTTTATGCTGCATAAATAAGTCAATCTTTTTGCTATATGACTGATTTCATTGGAATGCCGGGCCTGTAAAAATATATCATTTATCATTAGGTCTGTCAATTTATGTGATCTGTTCCCATCCAAAGAGAGGAATCTATCAGCTTACAGGGTATCAATGTGTGGCTGACAGTGTTTGATATCAAAATGAAGCAATGGTAATCATGTTTCTTCCTTTACTTTCAGCTGCGAGTCCGGGACCTTGATGGAGCTATTGATGTTGAAAAATCAGCAAATACTGAGGCTAATAAGGCTATTGAACGGATTTCAAAACAAAACAGGTACTTTTCTGTAAATTATTCTTATTAGTATATATTGTTTTGAGTGTGATGTATAATTTACCTTTAAATGAATAATTGGTCTCACTCTTGACATTTTTATTTCAGGAGTTAAAAGAGATATTCTGGATGACACATGTCAATGAAAATACATGGATATTTTTATTTATTTACATTTTTTTTTCTTTTCTTGCTTTTACAGGGAACTTGAACAAGTATATGATGAAGAAAGAAAAGCGCGGAAAGAATTAAACATGAAAATGGACAAGTGGGTTCCAATAGTTGTTTTATTCCTTCTTAGAACCTTTTTGTTGTATTGCCAAATAGGCTCCTTTCATGTCTTTTGGACTGTTACCCATAGTGATTGTAATAAAATCATTATGATTTGACTAGGATAATCCATATCGAAAAAAGCAGGCAAATCTTCTTTTCCTGGTTTGTCCTCTTAGGGGGTGCCACAGTAGATCTTATAACACCACAAAGCTTCATCCAGAGCATCTTCTACCTAAAGTTTATTGTCTTATTTTCATTTTTAATTAAAATGTAGAACAGATAATAATTAAAAAGGTACAATTATAGTTAAAGAGAATTTTCCATTTGTCAAATTTGAGACAAGATTTTGGTACTCAAGTTAGAGCAATTTTCAGAAACTTATACACAAGCAATCACAATCACATTTTTTTCTCACAGATTGGAAAAAGAATATATGACGGTTAGGAGACAATTATCCACAGAGGTTGATGATAAAAAATCCATTATTGGAAACTTATCAAAAGAGCTAGAATCCCATCAGAAGAACTTTAATGAGCTAAAATCGGAATTGACTAAAGTAAGTATCATTCCTCAAACATTCAATTAAATTCCATTTTTCAGCCACCAAGTGTTTCTCCCAGAGAAAGTACTGAACCTTAATTATTTGATTGTTTCTTAAATTTATCTCTAATTCAAAATCAGACATAGTCTGCCATGCATAAATCAGTATTTTCATTAAATTTGTTTTTGCTTTTCTTTTATTTTTAGAAATGCCACAGATTTTTCCTGATTGGCTGATAGAGCTTATCTGTAACAAATCTTTGTACAGCTTCTGATCAAAATAGATGGTCAATTTCACCATTGCTACACAGCTGAGAACTGAATATGTGGAGATGTAGAGTTAGTCATAAGTATTGAAGCAAAAGGAATTGTTTCATCGTTTATTTATGTTTCTCTTTTTTGTAATAAAGGCCAAAAAGAGGCAGTCATTTTTGGAAGAAACATATGGAGGGTCGATCAAGGAGCTTGAATTTCTTTTAAAAACCTTCCACTTTGATGACAAAAGACTGAGTGAGTTTTCTTTTTCATATTTTCTTGTGATATTCTAAATTCTTTGATGTTTCAGTCGTTTGATTAGGAAAAAACTTGCTTTTATTGTGTCAGGTCATACATTTTCTGTTAATAATTATCCATATAAGAATTAAAAATAAAAATGTTACATTTAAGTTATTCTTCAAACTTTATGAAATAAAAGAAATGAATATTAAATGAAAGCTTTGAAAACTGTTTCTATTAGAAATTGCCACAAGGAAAGATGAATCTCAAGGAATCACAGGGACAGCAACAAAAGGGACAAAGCCAGCCAACCCTTCAGTGGTTGTGGAAAATTTCAAGCAGATGCTCATACACCTAAAAAAGAGGCTGGACTCACAGAATGATGATGTAAGGTTTTGAATGTGATAAATTCTTGTACTTAAATTGTCGGGCAGGACTGGCAAGGGAAGATAGGGAATGATTGTTTTCTGAGACTTTTTGTTAAACTTATGTCTATGCATTTAACTATAACTTCTCTAGGCATGGATTTAAAAATCTTTTTTAATTAATGTCATAAAAGGCAATCTTTTTTAAAGCAAAAGTCTACCTATAACTTAGTGTCTAAGAATATTATTTTTCTTTTCATTGAATACTATAAGCTCTCAATAAAGTTCTCTTTTCTCTATAAATATTTTTAATAGATGCATAAAGATCTGTTTGATCACTGTTTAATTCACACTGATACCCTTATGATGCCATTTTTATACAAACATAAATGTCAAAAGTAAAATAGTTATGACTTGATAAAAATGGCTTGTTTAATTTCTCATTTAAGTAGAAAGAGAGAATGATGAATGTCTGTTATTTTTAAGAGGAATAATAGTTTGAATCAGAAAATTGCTTAATATATTTATACCATCTTTCCAAGCCTTTTACTGGATTGATTGGAATGATTATAGAAAGTATTGATAAATACATATAATATGACTTTGATAAAGTATCCTTTATATTTTGTACAACAAACTATTATAATTTTTTTTTCTTAATTAGCTCATTAAAGCGAAAAAGAATGCTGAGAGATTGAATAAAGATTTGGATTCAAGTAGAGAAATAATCAAATCTAAAGACAAAACTCTGGAGGTAAATATTGCAATTTGGGTTTGTTTTTTTGTTTTTTTTTATTTTGATTTGTCACCTACTATTGCACTTTTTAGAATTTGCCATTTTGTCAGCTTTTCCAATGTGAAAGATTGATTTATTTATATTATCAATTTGGCCTCTTGCCTAAAATAATGATTTTGCACAAATGTGAACATTAAAGGTTTAAGGGAATGGTTGCCTCAGCTACATCCACATAGAATTTTTCTTTCTTCTTTTGAGAGGAACTCAAATGTAGATCTATACATAATGTGAAAAAAGAATCAACTAACTTTTGCTAATTGTACCAGTTTTTAAAACGTTTGATTCTATTTTTGAGGACTAAGCCAGTAAATAAGTCAAATAAATAAGCCTCCCATTCATTTGAATCCCTAAATTGTACTTTGTTTTAGGATACTCAGAAAAATTACACAAAAGCTGCAAGGGATCTGAACAAAGCAAGAACAAGTTATGCAGAGCTGGAGTCAGCACTTAACAAATTAAAGGCAAGCTTGCATGCAAATGCTTCCACCCAGGACAAGGATAAACTCCGAATTCAAGAATTATCTGAAGAGGTATTTTTACTCAGGAATGTAAATCTTACTTGTTTTTCTTTAGAGACTCAAGTATAGAATTCCTCCAACTGTGTTGTGAACTGTATAACAATGAAATGATGATATTGATGGAGAAGACGAGGAGGATGAAAATGAGTGATAAACATATAACAAAAAATGATTAAGAGGAAAGTCCATTCAATGACATTTTTTAAAGGACTTTCTTCATATGAAAAGTTTCCTGCTATGGATAATTTTTTCTCTTTATATCTTATTGGACATAATATTACTTATATTTACTGAGGTAATAATTTACCATCGTGTGGCATATTTATTGTTTCATATCATGAATCATTTATTGATCTTTAGAATTTTTGTTTTTATCTGTCAATTTTGTAAATGGAGATCTGAACAGTTACCACTGAGATGTCACATTGTGAAAACACTGTTATTCTGATTTTTTTCAGATCATGAGATTAGTCAAGCGACATCAAGCTGAGGAAGAGGTAACTTATTCCTATTTTAACAATTCAAATATTTTATTTTATTTTATTCAATAAAATAAAAAATAAATGAAATGTCAGATAAATAATCTCAAAACACTAATGAAAGTTGAAGTTAGCTTGCCTGAGGAGTTACAGTATGTAACTGGCATTTAAAATCCAGGGTTATTTTATTTTCATATTTTTCATTTTTTCTTTTTCTTCTTCCATTAGGAAAAGATTGCCTTTCTGCATGGCCTCTACCAGAGACTGTTGTCAAGTCCTAGTATTGCTAAAGCTAAAGACAAAATCTTCAACCAGTTCTCCTGGTCAGAGCTTACGGTGTCTGTTTATGAGCAAGTGTCAGAATTGGTTGACTTGGTTCGAGACTTTGAAGTCAAAGTGAGTAGACTTGAACCTCAGAAACTCAGAAATGTCTTTACACTTATGCTAGACATTTATAATTTGGATATTACTATTCAGCACGCCGTTCATCTTAAACAGAAAGCATGTTCGAAAGCAATACATTTTATGATACATATTTAATAGATTACGACACCACCTATAATACTGAATAAAGAGCTGTCCTATCTCAACTCTAACGTATCTCTAAAGATGAAGAGCAATTTAAAACACCTAAGATCACTAGCACAGGACAGAAAGCGCTGGAGAGCCATGGCAACAAAGATCATGAAGGTTGCTGAGGCGTCCTCTTTTGACGATTTGGAAGCAAAAAGACTTGAAGTCAATTTTATTATTTTATTATTTATTAAGATGACTTATATGCATTGAAAAACACAATTATAATATTATTATTTATTATTATAGGCTTTCAATTTAGATAAACATTGCTTTTGTTTTGTTTTTTTTTAATCAGCTCAGCCAAACTCATGACTCTGCACGAAATAAAGAGGATGCACATGTTTTGCAAAGAAATGAATATGAAGAGCAAATCAGCAAGCTGACCAATATGGCCAGAGAAAGAGAAGCATCATGGCAGCGCCAAAAGCAAGAGTTGGAGCAGCACTATAATGAACTGTTGTCTGACTTACAAGCACGATCCAAGGTGAAAGAACTTATTTTGAGTCATATTTAGGATGATTGGGTTTTTCTTTTAATGTTTTTTTCCAAATGGCCATATTGATTGGATACATTGTATCCAGGTTGATGAGAAATGCATTTAAAATTTCTATGTAAGAATTTTCAATATTGCACGTGAAATGATTCATGAGTGTAGTCTATGTTTGAATACGTTTTTCTTTGAGTTTCAGTGGTCTTTGAAATTAAGAATCACAGAGCTCAATGTATGTAATTTATTATGACTTACGACTTAAGGCAGTGTCGCGTTCCAGATGCTTCGGCGACTTTCCTTGTTCTAGCTTTGAGGTCTCGCCACTTTTTTCTGTCCTGTGTGAGTAAGGTGATCTTATCTATGTTGTTGTTTGAATGAATTTGTGGATGCTCGTTAAGTGCGTGATCTCGGTTGTGCACAATTGGGAGGGTTGTTTTTGGGCTTCCTCTGAATCTATTGCCACATTGGATGAAATATGTTCGCATTTCTTCATTGGCAGGGATTTCTCTATCTCTTCGCAGAATGTGACCAAAAAAGTTCCATTGAGCTTCCAATATTTGCAGTGAAAGAGACTTTTTCTGGTATATGTTGTATAGCGATCTATTTGTGATTTTGACTGGGAATGAGCCCACTTTCTTAATTTTTTTCCAGTTTTCGTTGTTCCTTGACAATGATGTGAATTCAGTCTTGTCTTTATTGACTTTAAGTTGGTACTTTTGGAGCATTTCTTGGATTTTGTCGATGTTGGCGTATTCCTGTGCAATAAAATCCACATCGCTGGGGTATGCTTTTTCATTTGATATTTCTTTTTTGCATGGAAATTTTGGTTTGGGCAATGTAATTCATACTTCATTATATTATCATAAATTTGTCTTTCCTTGTCAACCCAAGAAAACTCAAGCCATTGCTGATCAAGCATGGGAGAAAGTCAGGGCAACTGGCAGTGTACAGCAAGGACTAGAGACAGAAGTGGTAGAGCTCAGGAGAGAGCTTGCTGAATCACAGGTGAGACGAGATATGAGATCCTTATGCACATATCTTTTCAGTGTTGATAGCAAGAACGAACAATACAACATTAATTGGATACAGTAATCAAGCATACTTTAAAAGAAGATATAAGAAAATAACAAGTTGAAATAATGATAGTATGTATAATAATAATAATTTGATAGATAATTTCAATACGCCCCATCGAGAAGTCATTTGTGCCTAATTACTAGATAGATATGCATTTCCCCTATTTCCATGTGTAATAAGACTGGCTGATCTCACTTATTAATACTACAGATTTCTATTTGAATCTTTTGAGAGATGAAACATAACATGAATGTGAACTATCAAGATTACATATGTTGGGTTTTCTAAACAATCATGAAAGATAAAAGAGTTTTCTGTAGTAGCTCACTTGGTGAGGTAGAAAAAACAACCTAGGAAAAATAGCTCAAAGTGTAATTTGTAATCATGGGTATATGTAAAAAAAATACTGTTAAAGTACAACCAGTTGCAGTAGTTTTAATGAAAAGCTTTGCTCATGCTATCTGTTGTTTCTGTTACTTTTGCAGGTGCAAGCATCATCATTACTGTCTGCATGTGCACTTTTGAGTGGAGCCCTGTATCCTCTATACACAAAATCAGCCATGCTGTCAAGTCAGTGTCATGTACTGGATGATCTTTTCAGCACATGGGAAACCTGCCGTGACAGAGCTTTATACTTAAGCTCCGTGTTGAGTTCGGGCAAAGAAAGTGACCAGGACCAGCCTGAGAGGGACAGTAGGTTTTCAAGGAAGGGTAGCCTCCTTTTGAGATTCCGTGTTGGCGTCATCGCTGTTCTGGCAGCAAACAGACTGGCCTTTTTGGGTTCAACTTGTTCCAGGTGTTTTGTGACATATAATTCCCACATTGACACCCATGGTATTGAAGTTTCAACTGGTGGCCTAGAATCGAAGAACAGGAAAATTGGAGGTAAATGTTTGCTGAAAGCATAATTCTACGATAAATTGTTAAATGCAATGAGCTTCCAGATAGATAAAATGTATTAAAAGGTATGAATTGTAAATCATGAATGGAAACTCAATTGTTGTTTTCTTTTCTCATATAGCCTTTGACATAAGTCTGTATGAGCATACAACTGAAAACACAAAGTTTGGATTGGTGTCCAAAGCAGAGAAAGGCTTGGCACCCTGGCTGAAGAATCCGGAACTTCTTGAGACTGCAGTGGGATCCATGACAGAATTACAAGAAGCTTTACGAGTTTACAAAGACGATGGTTGGTACTCTTTTGTGTGGTTGGTTTTGAAGATTTCTTGGATAGTTGTGTAGCCAGCTTTAAGGCACTGCTGGTTTGTTGTAATTCTTTCCTAGCATCCTTTTAAACATATTTTTTGTCTTGATTTTCCTCTTGTAACCTTGAGATGATTATGGTCATGGCTTATTTGGTTTGTTTCAATGGCCAAGCTAATGGCATGGATAATTGTAATAGTTGCTTATGTAGATAGCAGTGTAATATAGGTACCTGTTTGTGGTCTTACAGTGAGGATCTTGGTTGGAGAAAGCAGGAAAGATAAGGGAGAAAGAAGAAAAGTTAAGGTTAGCGGTGGATACTTTTTAACTAGGTTGAGGTTTTGCGATTGTTATTTTTGTCTTTTGAGAAAAATGATGATAAAAGTGTTGTGTGTATGCATGTGCATATATGTAACTGTGTGTTAATTGTCAAATTTAGTTGAATGTGTATTAATACTCTGAGATCAAGAGTAATCACAGTAAGCAATTCTTTTGTTACTGTGCAAAAGATTAGTTAATATAGCATGTTGAAAGGTATCTGGAAAGGTTATGAGGTAAGGATAGAGAAAAAGGGATATGAATAGAGATGTGGTATTAGTCAGGTTTCTTTAAAAAGCTGTGTTTACAGATTGACAGTCTGTCTCTTTTCTTATTGTTTTCTAGGAGATCACACAGAGATGAAGCTAGTTGTGACAGCAGCCAGATCTGCTTTCTCCAAATTCATGGACCGCCTGGCTTACTTCTTCCCATCGCCGTCATTGCCAATGCATTCATCTTTGAGGGAAAGATCTTCTCTACTACGCAAACTTGAAAGACATTTGTCACGCTTACTTACTAACACTCCACAGCATGCGAAGGGTAGCTTAGTCTCTTCACAGGTAAGATTAAAAGTGATGCTTTTTGAAACATCTTTTTATGAAAGATTGACATATTGACATCCAACTGTCTCACTATGAGCAGTCATCATGAGATGTGGAATGTGTATCCTCTGAAAAAATCAAAACGTCGAAGTAAAGAGATCTGACAAGTAAAGTCTTGCCAAAGTAGTATTTTAGATATTTGATAGTTATCATATGTCAGGCTTTAGTCTTCATAAAAGCTAAAGACCTCAGTAGCTGAAAACATTCTTTTCAAGATGCTTTGCCAGCTGTAAATAGATCAGTTTCTTTAAAAGGTTGCTGGTTTGTGTTTGTTTTAAGGAGATAATGAGCAGCCTGCAGAATCACATTTTGGACCTGACCCAGAGATTGCATGGAGCTGAAAAGGAAAGGAGACATCTTCTCTCAGATTTGAATGAATTGAAGAATCAGATTGGTGAAGAGATCATTCCACAAGAAAACACAAAAGAAAAAGCTGGAAAGGTGTGTAATTTTTCTCTTTGCAATTTTACATTCAAAATTGATTGAATTTACATGTCTCATGAGAAGGAAAAACATCTTTGACACAAAAGCATTAATTTTTTCTTTTGAGCTATTATAAGTATATAAAACGTCTTTAAACTATTGATTAATGATAGAGAAGAGTTACTGTACTTAATCATTCATTCCCTTATACCTATATTGATTTGCTTCTTGATTTCTTCAGGGCACAAAATATGTTGCAATGGAAAAATTTGAGAAGGTATGTGTAGAGCTGAGCAGTGCCCTGCGCAGAGAGCAAAAAGCACAAAGCTTGCTTCAAGAGCAAAGCAATCAACTTTCACAACTCACATCAAAACTTGATATGTGTGTCACTGAGGAAATGCAAATGCAAAATCAACTTGTACAAAGTGATAAAGTAAGTTGCAGTAAAATTTCTTTACCTTTTTGAGGGGAGTATTTATCTTAGGATATTTTTGCCATATCTTCTTTAGCCTCCTCAAATGAAATCCTATTCATAGCTTTCTTTTAGGAACCCATTTGTTTTTTGATCATTATGAAGTTTTTGAAATTTTACATTGGTGAACAATTCATGAATAATGTGCATTATATGCTTTATATTTGTAGAGACCAAAACATGGACATATTGCACAGACAAGTCTGAACAAAGATAATCAGTGCAGCTAAAACATATCAGATAAACCATGTAGCTAAGACATATTGTACAAATGATTCAGCTAATACAAAGTAAATCAAAATTAAATTCATCTAGTCACAGGATAATCTGCAAAAAAGTTATACACAATAAAATATTCAAAATAAATATAGCTGGACATTAATGTCATCAGAATATGACAGACTTTCAACAACAATTAAGGCACAAGGACCAAAACCTTCGCCAGATTGGAAAGCAGCTAGCACAAGTTGAATACGAGAGAGAGGCTATGTCTAGCAACCTAAAAGATGCCGAAAATGCCTTGAGAACAGCAGTCAGGTAAGTTTTAGATATTTTGCCTTTTGAAAGGTGTGAGGACTTTAATGAGAACTTAAAGATATAAAAATGTCATA
>JBBPCV010500773.1:0-11666 GCA_037974505.1 Plocamopherus tilesii
CTCTCTCTCTCTCTCTCTCTCTCTCTCTCTCTCTCTCTCTCTCTCTCTCTCTCTCTCTAGCTCTCTCTCGCTCTCTCTCTATTGTTTTCAGGTGTGTGTGTGTGTGTGTGTGTATGTGTGTGTGTATAATAACAAACACGCTATGACTTAAGAAAAAGACAAAACAAAGGGAATAAAACAGTTTTAATACTTTATAACATACAGCCTTCAAAGATACATAATATATACTATAAATATGCTCCTGAAATTCATTCATTAGTTAATGAATGACAGTTCTCTTTATTTTTGTTATTTATGACATCATTTTATTCTTTCTTTAGAAATACTGTATTTCGAAATTGCTAATATGTAAATAAATGTGACCTTTGTATTTTACCACCAGACATTGAAAATAAGCCCTTTCTTAATGTAAGCACGTCTAGTCAACCTTCAAAGCACACACACTTGTTAAATCGATAAAATACTATTTTGAATCAGTTGAAATGGGGAACAGTAGAATAAGAAATGAGTAGGTCCCATATTATATGGTTTTGACAGATTACCAAAGATGTCGCCCGGCACGACATCAGGATCATTAGCTAGAACTTTTAACTCTCATGAAATAAATAAAAAGTACGACTACAAGAGCATCGAAGAATATAGAAGTTTCCAAGTCAACTTAGGAAAAATTGTATGTCTCTGGATTTATCAACATGAATTGAAACGAGCTGGTGGGGAAACACTATATATGAGCAAATGCATGCTATCTCGTAATTTAAAATACAAAAGGTAGGGGCCTGTATTAAGCAAGCTCTCAGCATTTCCGAAATCACCATAATTTTGAAAGTTTCTCACACTATCAAGTGCGAAAAATACAATGAGTGTGAAAAAGTCTTAATGGCAACAAGCCAACCCTCTTTTGCAGTAAACCAACCGACTCGAGTCTTGAATTATTTCATTGGGAAGTGTAGTGAAACAAAAAAACCCAACCCAACCCAACAAAATAAAACAAACAAAAAGCCCCCATCAAAAACAAACAAAAACAAAACAAAAACAAAAACAAGACAAGAAAAACAAAGCAAAGGGAAAAAAAAAAAAAACAACAACAAAAAAGCAGTATCATCATCAACAACAACAACGATGGCAACAACAATAAAAACGAACTAACAAACAAAACAAAACAAAAACGGGACTCTAAAGCTAGAACTTCCGCTATCGATTAGAGGGGAATGCTGGTGGGGACACGCCTAAGACCAGACTAGAGAGAGAAACTGCAAAAACCAAAAACACTTTGGCTTCGGTCTTCAAAGCATAAAACTGCTGGTATAAAATGATGGCTTTTCGAATATCGAAAATTCGGTCAAAGATAAAGATACTTGATCAACTGGCCACCATCTCGTCAAATAGCAGGTCAGTCTTTGCCAATTTACCTCACTATCCAACCAGCAATGATTCACCATTTGAAACTATTCGATTGTCTCGATATTTCATTCCCAGAAAGAGGAACAACTACTGACGGCCAAGTCTAGGTTTCAACACGTTTTTAAAAAGTTTACAACCGTTCATAACGCCGTCACAGTCATGACTAGCCAAGCAGCTGACGGGTCTTCAACCAGCCTACCAAGGGAGGAAACCCAAGCAGGTGTCAAGACAAACAGATATCGGGTCATCAGCAAGTACATCGATATCACGTGTTTTATCCTCTTTATGTTACTTTGGACCGCCATCAATGCATGGTATTTTATATATGTACACTGGAAAAAAACGCGTTAAAGTTGGACCATAGAGCATAAGATTCGGCTTTCTTTAAGTTGCTGGTTTGTAATTAGATGTCTGATTATACGGATGTTTTTTTCCCATTTACAAGAGTTCTTATTGGTCAAGTTGTTGAGTACATCTGTTGTAGATACATCAGAAAAATAACAACAACAACAACAATGATAATAATAGCAATGATAATAATAATAATAACAACAACAACAACATTAATAATAATAATAATAATAATAATAATAATAATAATACTAATAATAATAATAATAATAATAATAATAATAATAATAATAATAATATAATAACACCAACATTTCCAGCGGTAAAGGACGTCGATGGTATATTGTTCCCTATCTGCAGGCTATAATTCATATTAACTTTGTCAGAGATTCAGTTGTTACTTTATGCTGTGCCAAATGGGTGCCCTTTATCCGGCACTTTACTGACGCAAATAATAATAATAATAATAATAATAATAATAATAATAATAATAATAATAATAACGATGATAATAATAATAATAATAATAATAATTATAATAGGAATAATAATACAACAACAACATAATAATAATGATAATAATAATAATTATAATAATAAAAAAAAATAATTATAATAATAAAAAAAATAATAATAATAATTATCACAATAATGATAAGCTTCGCAGTCCTATAGACGCTTACCCTAAACTGTATGCGCCAATGTTAATTTTCATTGTTTCTTTTTTATGTCCGTCACATTAAATGAAAAGGATAATTAATTGAGTTTATTTTGTAAAATTGCATTGACCATTGTGGTGAATAGTCGTTTTCATCTTAAGAGCCTACAAGCACAGCTAACTGAGTACTTTTGTCAATGTTCGAAAAGCAACTGTGTATTATTTAAATGTTAGTGTTGTAATTTTAAGTTTCAGTTTAAATATCCAGTGTTTTAAAGTATTTTACATTAATGGGTCGTTTATACCATAATCTAAAAGTACTGGGAAATGTGTATACAAATGACTATCTACACTAGAAGATGGAAATGTTAATGTTTAACTCACCAGACCTCGCATGATTTTTTTTCCATTTTGAATTCTTCAATTGGTAATACTGCTTGGTAATGCATTGCTTTGAAAATAATGATCATCGTATTTCTAGCTCTTTGCTCTTTGATTGGTAGGCCTACCCAATACAATTTGTTCATGTTTATTTTTGTGTTAATCGACGTCGTGATATAATTGTATTGTTGGTTACAAATCTTCCTGCTTTTGTTGTATTTTCTCTTTATCCTCATTTTGGTTTAAGTCTTGTGGATTCCGCATCCTCTGTGATATAGGACTGATTTTACGAACGTTTTGTAGCACATAATAACATGTTGTGGAATGAGACAGCTCCGAGGACCGACCATTGCATTGACCCAAACTGAAGAGTTTCAGCATTCAGTTTCGTGCTGGAGAGTTTGAGCATTCAATTTCATGCAATTTGACGCCGCTGATAAAACCACATTGATGGATTCCAGTGAGATGTGATCGAAACCAATGCACGTTAAAGGCCTTTATTACACTTCATGTCTTTTCAAGTCTATCCAACATTCTAATATTATCATGTTTAATTGTGTACAATGCCGTTAATAAATTTTAATCAAAGCAATGGTCTGAAGTAGGCACATTACCAGAGTCAGATTAAACATGTAAATCATTCATTAACTCATTACTATATTCAATGCCATTTCCGTACTGTGATCAGAATCATTTGAAGAATGCAAGTGTATGTTTCAAGCCACCAGGGTGAAACGATGTTTTGTTTAGTGCATTTCATAACAGGTTTAATTGGGAAGATTTTCAATGTTTGTGGTTCAAGATAATTCAAATCAGATTGACCATTCAGTTCAAATAGAGTTGGGACTATTCCTTCGATACAACCATTGAAATAATATATGGCAAGAAACAGGGTCAAGTTTACATTATTTAGTTGGTGTTTTAACATAAGCTTTTGACACATAAGCATCCGCGTGATGCCTGTTGAAATTCGATCAAAGGATCGCCTATAGAAGTATCAAGATTTTTTTCTAAAGGCTTCAATCACATTTTTTTCAATGAAGTACGATGACAGAATCTTGGGTTTTTGAATTTCAGATTGTACAGTAAGTAGCCAGATGACTCCTTGTTAAATATCCAGCAATTCATTACCAATATGAAGCATTATCTTACAGGATAGAGGAAATATTTATTTTTCAAAACAGTAAACAGTATATTATATATTTTATGCGTTTGCTATGTACAACCGTTTGATTTTGTTAAACATAATTATGTAATTCAAAATATTTATGGCAATTAATGGTGAGCGCACTACTAGGAATAACCGATTTATCGCTTTGAACCAACCTACGTCGTTTAAAATCATGCAATGGAGACAATTAGTGTAATGGCTGTAAAGACATCGACCATCACGTTTACTTTCATAATGAAACTTCTAGTTATGTGGTGGCGAAAAAAGAAGATTGACATGTTGATGGCTGGTTGTATGATTGAATCCTCGTTTACAAATTATCTGTGATAACTAATCATTTAAAATCATATATTTATAAATCTATACATTCTTATCCATAATATTAAATGCTGCTTTTAGCACTCATTTAGCCTCATATACTTGTAATTTTTGTTTTTTTTAGAATTTTACCACGTTCCTAATAAACGTTATGTATCTATGCCGTTTGCACCTATATATCTATGGTTTGTATAAAGGCAGCATGCGTTATACATCAGGTTATTTCCCTTGTGGTCAGTCAGTCAGAGAATTCATTGTGTTGTTACAATATCCTGTATACCTTGTATTTATTATCATTAAAGTTTGATTTAAGTTTTAAAATCAGCGAGTTGTAGGCTTATTTTCTTGATTGAACCCGTGATTTAAGTGACAATAGGAATTGTATAGGAATTACCCATATCAAGCTAGGGCAGTTTTTCAAACCTTTGTCCCACCTTCAAGTCGTGACAAAAGAAAAAGAAAAGAGTCACACGATTAAACACCGGTAACGTGAGAAAGCAAAGTTTTTTAATTGTTTTTTTTTTCAACTTTCAAAAAACATAGTTTTATCGCCCTCTCGGTGTATAACTGTCACTGGTACAGAAGTATTCCCATAACAACTCCTAAAATAGTATCGTAAAGTGTAGGAAGTCCTTTTGCACACAAAAATGCCGTTAAGATCGCTAAAGAAGAAACATGATAATTAAATAAAGGAAGTCTATGATGATTTACTGTTAATAACCACAATCAACTGCTGGGCCTGTTGCAATCCAGCATTGTGGGCAGTCCACTAACTGACATCTTGATTTGGCTAAACACAGACATTTAGTTGGGAATCAATAAGAGTCAAGAGCTTGTCAGTTCCCTTGCTTGTAAGTCCCGGAGGTCCAATAATAATAATAATAATAATAATAATAATAATAATAATAATAATAATAATATAATAATAATAATAATGATAATAATATACTAATAATAATGATAATGATATGATAATAATTATAGTAATAATGGTAATAATAATATAATAATAATTAATAATAATAAAATAATAATGATAATAATAAGGACACATTGTCTCCATTTCTAAGCCTTTCTGATCAACTGCCCGTTGCTAGGCCAAAAGATACAATACCTACCAAGGGAGGCTATTCGTGACGCCCCCAAATTCCCTTTGGCTCGCTATTCTTCTCTCCATTCGAATTACACGTAGGAAAGTGAAACTAAGCAAAACCAAACAAAAGCCACAGTTAATAATGGATACGGAAGAAATTACAACAAATACACCAACACAACAACACAAATTGTCAACTAATAAATCATATCAGATGTCAAATAAGAAATAAAGTTAAAAGGGGGTGGATAGATTTTTTTCATTTTAGATTTTATTATCTTTTACAGCATTTTCTGGATAACCGTCATCATGATTATCACCATCTTGAACAGCAGCAACAGAAAAATCTTTGAGGTTCATGGTTTATTGATAAAATCAGAGCAGACGTTCATGATTGACTATTAGATACAGTTTATGGGGTTTGATATCTCATATATCGTTAACACCCTGATTTTAAGGCCGTTTTATAATTTATGAATCACCATGCTAGTTATTTCTTTAACGGTTCACGATTGAATATCCTCTGCAAACTCCTTCCTCAAGCCCCAATCCTAACGCATTCCCATCCAACGTTTTCCAACCCTTTCCCAGGCCCTAAAACGAAGAAACAAATTGAACTCCATAAATCTAGCGCATTTTTGGCCAAACATTAGAAGCAGTGGCTGAAATAGCGTTGGATACGTTTATTGAAGAATGCAATCAAATGTTTCTATGATTTCTAGCTTGTCTAGATCTAATGTGCTAGATCTGATTCTTTCTCACTGTACTGCATTTATTTATGAAATTTAACAATAATCGTATCTATTTAAGAGTAAAATGTCCCAATGATCATAAATCTGATGAAGTAAGAAGAAGGCTTGCTCAAATATTTCGTCAGTAATGTTGTTTTGTTATATCAGAAACGGTAATACATATAATAGATACATTATATCGTCCTTATTTATTATCCCGATACTGACGTGGATCAACCCCGTATAAACGTACACTGTTTTGAATATTTTTCATACTTCCAAGTCTACGTTGTTGCTAGGAGACTGTGTTGGGTCGGCCATGTTGGCTCCTTGGTACACCGCTGGTCTCCACAAGGCCGTGGGCTGCAATGCGTCCCGGATTTTCTGTGGAATGAGTTGCTGTTGTCAACTGTAGGTCAACTATCACCATGGTCATATTGGGAATACAATAATGCACGACATACAGACTGCTGTACTTACACAACGACATGAACTGGAGCTGGAGGAGGCTGAAAAAAAGTTGCTACGTCTCTCAATGGACGTAAAGAGATTGGACAAGATCAGTAACGAGCACATTAGAGAGAATGTTCACATAGGTAGGTTTGGAGACAAGATGAGAGAATCTAGATTGAGATGGTTGTGGTATTATAAGAGGATAGGTGAAGCGCACATTGGTAAGATAATGCTGAAGATGTAACGATCGGGTGAGAGGAAAAGGGGAAGACCGAAAAGAAGGTGTATAGATGGAATGAAGGTATATATGGTGGAAGATGGTGTGACAGAGGAGGGTGCGATGAACAGGACTGGTTAGAGGCGTAGAATCCATTGTAGCAACCCCTTTCTTGATGAACCGAACGAGGAATTTCGTAAGGAGATTTCAATGGCAAAATAAAGCAGAGCACCAAATTTATGTTTAAGATTTGGAACTTTCACCGTCTACCCCCACAACATCAACAGTGTAATTCCTATTTCAGCACTGTGAATTGCCCTTAATTGTGTACATTTGTCTATACAAAGCTGTACTCATATTGAAAGCCCTGGAAAACTTTAAATTTACCACACGCCAGTGAACGTCCAGTTACGTTCATGAATATTCCATGGATGCCTATAACAATAAGTTCTAGAATTGTCGGGAGATGGATGTGTTGTGTGCATATGTGTGTATGTGTATATGTGTGTTTGTATGTGTGTGTTTGTATGTGTGTGTGGGAGTTTATGAATTATGAGGCGATGATGCACATATCCACGAGGTCGAACCAGTGATGTAAGAGTTTTTGCATTCAATGACTCTGTTCACAAACCATAGCCGACGATCTCCTCCAAAATCTTTAAAAGTCCAAATGACCTGACATTTTACATGGGTTCTTACAATTTTAATGACTGAAAGGCTTTGTGAATAATTTTGTGGTACACTAAATTTCTTTTATTTCTTTTTTTTTTCTCTGAAGCAGCCAGTTTCTTTGTTATTATGTGACTAATACATCAATTAATTATGCGTCAAATTGTAAAATCTTAACAGTAATTGCCAAATATTGAAGCGTTTTTCGGGAGCATTTCTTAGAATGCGTTTTGATGGAAGAAATCTTTTCAATTGTTTGTAAATATTGTCTGTAAGTAGACATTTACAGATTTATTCAATCTATATGTTGTACAATGGTAAAAAATGGTCAACTTTCAAAATACACGATGCAAAATTATGAACTATACTATAAATACACTAACCACACAATGCTACTCTCAAAAAAGTGTAACAAACACACACACACACACACACAAAATCCAATCAAAATCGTTTCATTAAGTGTGTTCATCTCCAATGCAAGAAAAGTGCAATATGTTAGTTTTAACATTGCACTTCATTTTTGCTATAAGAAAATTTTGTACTACAGGTCATAGTTTGTGAACAGACTTTCCATGTGTGAATAAAGTGCACGGGAAACTGGAAGGATTGTTCCTTTTCATTTTGTCTCTAAGGAAACTTTATCTTGTCTCCTAAAATCTTGGACTATGAAGTATTGATATTTTTCGTACATCCCGAAGAGGCATAATCAATAATCCTCTGTTTAATTCGGAGGAAAAAAATAGTGTTCTTTGGACATAATCATTTTAAATAAGACAGTAAGCAAAACATCGTAACAAATTAGCTTGTATTTATAAAGTTATAACTCTTCAAAGCACGGCAGTAATTTATGGACAGACTTCAAGTGCCTCGCCGCCTTACATAAAAAAAAAAACAAGACAAAAACAAAACAACCCAAAAACTTCTAGTTACCGCCCTTTTGTAGAGATCGTTACCTTTGTGAGAGTCCCATTTCTCTTTCTGAGTTCCCATAATGCAAAGACAGGAATTGCCAAGACTGGGAATATAGCTATCACGAGGCCTGCGACGTCTGAACTAAAGTTGAAGCCAGTCTGATTGGTACTGATGGCTTGGAAATACACGAAACCCGTCAGCCAGAGAAACTGTGACAACGATACAGTAAAACAGTTGAAGATAAACTCAAGGGATAAACAAACCACTGGTTTTATTTAAAAAATTAACTGTCAAAGTTGTTTAATACATCGACTTTAAATATGTCACGTCGAACTTATTACACATTAATTATTATTATATTATTATTATTATTATTATTATTATTATTATTATTGTTGTTGTTGTTATTATTATTATCATTATCGTTATTATTATCATTATTATTGTTTTATAATAATAGTAATATAATAAAAATTATTATTATTATTATCATTATTATTATCATTATTATTATTATTATTATTATTATTATTATTATTATTATTATAGTTATTGTTATTATAATTATTCTTACTATTATTATTATTTATTATTCATATTCTTATTCTAATTATTCATTTGCACTTATTTGATCGTCTATTCCCCGTTGCTAGGCAACTGCTGGTGTCCATGTTGCAGTTGATGCTGTCATTCAGCAGCCACAAAAGCCCTGTGCTTCTCTACCGCCTGGACGTCAATCTGCTGGGTCGGTCCAGCGGGTCAAAGGTGCGCAGGGTCATGTCAATGTTCTACATTTCTGTATCTGCTTTATCTGTATCTGCTCTATCTGTATCTGCATCTCTAACTGTATCTGTGTTTTTGTCTCTATCTCAGTCTGTGTCTGTGTCTGTGTGTGTACATGTTTGTATCTGCATCTGTGTTTATATCCTATAAGTGTCTTTGTCTGTATCTGTTAGAGTTCTTACCAGGCATCAGTACATTCATATATTTTATTCTTTCCATCTGTAAAATGCTCTAAGCACTGGCGCATGATAAGGTAGAGTGCTATGAAAATTCGATGCATTATCAGAAACATCATTTGGACTTCTTTTGATGCTTAAACTTCATAAACAGTCAGGTCATGACTAGGAGCAACAGACTTAACTCTTTTACTGCACACTTCTTTTTAAGGAGAGGCAAATAGAGAGGTTGACAGACAGATGTAGAGACAGACAGACAGACAGATACTAAGGCAGATACAGAGACAATCAGTCTTACAGAAAGACAGATAGACAAAGAAAGAAACTAGTTTAATGCATTTATATTATTATCAATATCAATAAAGTTGAGTAGAAGTAAGTACTTTCATGTTTATCTTTTTATTTTTGCCGGTTGCTTTAATTATTTTTTTTTTGCTGTTTTGGTTTGTTTTTATCGTTGTGTTATGTTGTTTTTCTTTGTTTTGCTTGTTTGTTTTATTGTTTTTTTTTGTTGCTTTTTGTTGTTGTTTTTGTTGGTTTTTTTGGTTGGGGTGTTTTGGGGTTTCTTTGTTTTGTTTTTAGGGGGGAGGGATTTCTCGTTCTCGTTTTGTTTTGTTTTGTTTTGTTTTTTGTGTTTTGTTTTACTCTTTTGTTATTTCTACGTAGTTTTGTTCTAGTTTTGTTTGTTGGTTGGTTGGTTTGTTGGTTTGTTGGTTTTGTTGGTTTGTTGGTTTGTTGTTTTGTTGGTTTGTTGGTTTTGTTTATTTGTCGTTCATTTTTGTTTTGTTTTGTTTTGCTTCTTTGTGGGTCTGATATATTTTTCTGTCTTTGTTGTGTTGTGTTTTATTTTTGTTTTGTTTTGTTTTCTATTTGTTTTTGTTTTGGGTTTGTTTGTTGTTGTTTTTTTGTTTTGTTTTATTTTGTTTCGTTTTGTTTTTTGTTGTTGTTTTTTGTTTTTTTTTTGCTTTGTTTTGGGGTTGTTGTTTGTTTTGGTTTTTTTTGGGGGGGTTTTTTTTAGGTGCGGGGGTTTGTTTGTTTTTTTTTGTTTTGTTTTTTGGTTGTTTTTTGCGTGTGTTTGTGTTTTTGTGTTTTGTTTTGTTTGTTGTTTTTTGTTTTTGTTGTTTTTGTTTTGTTTTTTTGGGGGGGTTGTTTTGTTGGGTTATTTTGTTGTTGTTATTTTGTTTGTTTGTTTTGTTTTTGTTTTTGTGTGTGTTTTTGTTTGTTTGTTTTGTTTTGTTTTGTTGTTGTTGTTTTGTGTTTGTTTTTTGTTTTTGTTTTTTTGGGGGGCGGGGTCCGAGGTTTGGGCTCTAATTTGTTTTGTTTTTGTTCGTGCTCATCTCGATATTTGGGCAAATTGTAGACAAAGAGTTAAGTCCTGCTCGTGCTTAATATGGGCTTATGGCAGTCAAGTATTTAAACCGTGCTCGTGACGATATAATAATATCATCGTCTATTAGCACTGAAAGGGTTAAAGACTGTATTGCTTTTGTTTTAACTGGAGATATCAAGTAACCTATTTCAATAACATCTTTATCAGAGTTCATTTTTATCTCAACCTTGAAAAGACTGGGAAGAAAACTGTCATTGCTTCTGTATGCCTAGGGCTATAAATTATCTTTCCGTAAAAGATTTTTTTCATGACAGGAAATAAGCAGATTTATTACACAATTCTATTACCACACCATTTTTGTTTTCTTTGTTCTCTCTCAGATTATTAGGCCTTATGAACTTTATTATGTCAAGGAGAAGAGGGGGCCTATTTGGAGACTTTTGAAGTATCCAGCGAGAATTTAATAAATGCGATCTTCTTAGATTCGATACCAAGCTTCAAGTATCAATGACGTCATTGGATACGCTAAAAGTCAGCACATCCTAGGAATCCTTTGAAGTAGAAACAGTACTTTCGTTCGAAGTACGATGGTGTGTATTAACTTACAGAATTCTCTTTTTAGTTTTAGTGTTTGTTATTTATCACAAGTAGATCTATGTGTTATTAGTCTAATAATAATAATATTAATAATAATAACAATAATATTAACTTACGGGATTCACTTTTTAGTTTTAGTGTACGTTATTTATAACAAGTAGATCTATTTGTTTTTATTTATAGTCTTCTTATCCTGGAAGCTCAGAAGACAAATTACTGAAGTATCAGCATTGGCTTACACAGTCTAGGGCAAGCGTCTATAGGATTATTATTATTATTATTATTATTATTATTATTATTATTATTATTATTATTATTATATTATTACTATCATATAATAATAATGGGAAGAAGAAGAAGAAGAAGAAGAAGAAGAAGAAGAAGAAGAAGAAGAAGAAGAAGAAGAAGAAGAAGAAGAAGAA
>JBBPCV010501884.1:0-11659 GCA_037974505.1 Plocamopherus tilesii
GACGATTAAAACAGTTATTTTGCTTTGCTTCCTTTAAATACCGTCAGATTTTCTTTCAAAGGTCATAAAATGGTTTTCCAAACCCATGGAATCGAGAAATAGCAAGTAGTTTAACCCCACAGTGTCTTTCCTGATTAGAATTCAGTTCTAAAAATAGATGTGAAAATGACAGAACACATCATGTCCACACGCCAATTGTTTTATCAACCATCAGTCGGAAAAGAGGGCTCTATTTCACTCCAATGCATGTTTTACAGATAGATACAAGACTGATAAGTGTAGAGAAAAAGTTTTGATTCATTTGAAATATCCTTTATTTATTAATTTCCTATTCTATGAAGATAAGGTATTGGCATCACGCTTTCAGACAGAAAAAAAACCCACTGTTTTCTTCCACTAATGTTACCACTGTCAGATTATTAGCTTCAAGATGGGTATGAATTTATCATATGTATCTCTTCAGAGTTATAGCTTTCAGAAAAGATATAACAATGCATACATTTATGTACATTATAACATAATATCAATGTTTTCTTATGGCATGTGCTGTCTGGGGGCTACTTTTGATACTCAGTCATATATAAAATACATCAGAGTCAGACCTTCTTCATAAAAGCTGACAGACTCAGTCAACTGAGTATTTTTGTCAATACTCCGCTGAAAAATAGCATATTTACATGTTGATTATATATGATATCTGATATATATTATATGTCGGTATGTTTTAAATTTTTTATAACATCGTCTGTATCTTTACTTTACTGCACTTTACACTAACTGTTAGTTTACTCCATAATCTAAAAGTAAAAGCACTAGTATGAAGTATGAATATAATTGACTATCTATACTAGAAGATGAAGATGGCAATGTAAATGTTTGAACACCAGATCTGGTATGTTTATAAATTTTTTCATTTGAAATGTTTCAAGTGGTAATATTGCTGGGTTTTTAATTGCCATGTTAGGGGATGGTTATGTTATATATATATATATATTAAGCCACTGCTAGACACAGCGAGGAACGTATGATGATAAACATCGTTTTTTATGCTAGGGGAAAAAGTCAAGAGTGGCAGGTGCATTATATCTGTGATGCTGAGTTTCTAATGTTTTTAATTTGAAGGAATATGGAACAGACTTTCACCATGATGTCAGAGGAGGATACACCAGAGGTGGGGCCGAATGATATTGTCATACATCTTGTGAATCCCTACAAGTGTGGAATGTGTGAACTTGAATTTCTTGAGAAGAATGTTTTCAAGGTACTCTTTTCTTTACTTCATTTATTTAATATTTATAGTGTCTAAAACTATTTTATATGTGAAGATTTTCTTTGTCAATGTTAATTACTTAGTACATATTTTCATTATAAATATAATATAAATGTACTCAGTGTAAGATACACCACTAAGTACGTAGTGGAATTAGATGCTATATAATAGAAATGTTTATTTAATGATTTTGCTATCGGTTAATGTTTAAGTGGGGCATTTATATATGGGTGAATTGTTTTTTGTTTTTTTTTTAGAGTGCAGGCATCGTTTCAGAGCCAGGCTATCAATAATATTGCTATTGTATTGTTGTACAGTATGTATGTCTATTATATTATAATAGACATACATACTGTACAAAAATGATAAATAGAAAAAATACATAGAAAGACTTATATGAGCGTTGACATTTCTTTTAAAAATAAAATTCATCTCTATAAAGGATCCATTATTATTTGGATGCTAAATTCACTGACTAAATGGTTTTTTTTTAAGTTTTCATATATGTATAGCAGTATCTGGTTAAACGCACGCTTTGGGTAAACGAAGTGTCAAGCACTATAGCAGATTTTTTTCTATATAATCAGTATACGTTAAATGCATGCTTTGAAATTTAAGTTGGTAGAAATTAGTTTTTTTAAATGGATTGGATAGCCACTAATTGCTTGTTAGAGGGTGTCACTTGCATCACTCATTGTTCTCTCTGTAAACGATAAGCTGAGGCCTTTGCGATACACATGCATGCTGATCAGCAAGGATGACACTGAACACGCACACACACTCACTCAGAGAGAGAGACAGACGGACTGACAGAAAGAGAGGGAGAGAGTGTTTTCTTGTGTTCATAAGCCATGTTTGCATTACGTGTTTCGTTGTGCTTCTGCATATACTAGATCTGCCTACAGTGCTGTACCTTAATCTGTGTTTTTGTTGAAAAGGTTCAATTAGGATTTCTTTGTTCAATAGAATAAAATACAGTAAAATAAATTACAAAACCAAAAGAAAAAAGAAAAGATCAAGATCTAGATCTAATTCAAACTCAATAACAACATCCAAATACTGTCCAAGCAGGTCGTCTGTGTGGTTAAGGTCAGTCTTTTACCAAAGTAAAGGGAAGTGACTAGTATTTTTTATTACTTCTTATAAAGGCATGCATCTCATAAACACAAGCTACCCAGACCTCCCGAGCACAATGTGTTTAATCAGATACCACTGTATCTGTAAACTGTACATTTATATTTCAAATAGAAGTTTTGTTATTTTTTTTAACATTTCCATGTAAAAACAGCTCAGATTATGATAAGTTTTGTCTTTACAATTTAAGACTACCATAATGGCTGTTATTTGTGTTAACGACATTTTCAGGATCACATCTTTTCTCACTTGGAGCAAATCAAGCAAGAGAGGCCCAGTTCTCAGATCGTCATGAATATCGTCCTTCCTCCTGAAACACCAGGTGGTGTCACTGTGACAAGGGACATTTTACAACTTGGGGAGGATGGCTCAATCAAACAGGTCCTTCAGGTATGTATAGATCTGAATGAATGAAGCTGAGACTTAATGGTCCCAAGACTGCATTTAACATATATTTTTTTTTAACACTTTCATAGTTTGTATAATATTATTTACAATATCACAAGAGCGGTTTAAATAAACTCAGCACCATTTTAGTGTGTTTTTTTTTTTTCATGGTTTGTTGTTCTTTTTTGTTTTGTCTTTCTTTTTTTTTTCAGGGGGGGGGGGGGTAGGATTGTTTTCAGTAAGTTTTTTGTTTTGTTGTTTTTTGGAAATATTATTAATATTCCTATCCTCTTCATACCCAATCTTCTTCTGAAAACAAAACAAAAAGCTGTGGAATAAAGACATTCAATTTGACGAAAAGAGAACACCTTAGAACAGACACTGATATGTACTGTACTGTTGAATAGACCATTTATCTGATACTTATGACTTAAAACCATTTCCATAATATATCCTTGATTCGTGAACTAACTAGAGTCCTTTACTTTGTCAATTTCTGTAACTGAAAAGCATTTAAAGCATTTTTTTTATTTTTTATTATTTATTACAGAAAATTATTTGTTATAATAAAAAGTATATGTGTAGAGCGCTTAATTCCTAAGCCTCTCTGCGCTTTACATGATTCATACAAAGACATTTAAATAAAGCATTATACGACTTATATGTATATCATTTTACTCCTTTTACGACCTTTTAGGTCAATATTGATGATCTTGTGGCAATGACATTTCTCCTCTTGGACTTCTAAGAGAAGCATGGGTGTCCAGCCATATTCTCTTCCTGTTCGATCGTTGCCTCTTCTCATTAAATTCAGAGTAATGAACTGGTCAATAAGTCTTGAGGTAGAAAAGTTCCAGGGTAGTGGGTGATATGGCCTGCTCTTTTTCGATTTTAGCCACCAAGACTTCTTTTTCATGTGCAAAGCCACATTGGACCTCCTAGTTTATCATCTCTCTCCGATGGAACTAGGCACTCCTTATGGAAAGAACTAGACAAACTCAGATTTTAATTGAAGCCCTCACAGCAAGGAACAAACCTGTGACCTTTGGCTTGGTGGTTGAGTTCCACTGATCATTGAGTTACCTGTGTTCCCTTTTATACATAATATGTATACTAAATACTCACATTTGAAACCTCACACAAATTTTAATTTTTACCCACTTTACAAAAGCTCCTGTCTCCATAACATTTTAATCTGGAACGGGCATTAGATAGAAATGTTGAGTTTTGAGATATGTTAAACATCTGATAGACCTGTAAAACACATTTTTCAAAGCACATTTGTTTTATTTTTTCTCTTTATTTTCTTGCGGTGCAATATTTGTTCATGTTTGTGACAATTTTTTTTTCCACTTTATAAAATTTTTTTCACCATGTTATCTTTATGATAATACATGTACAGTGCACAAGGGGAAATTTTTCATTGAAAAGGTGTTTCCCTATTTTGGAGTCCTTGCACTTGTATATTATTTCCTTCCTTCTATTTCCAGCCTGCCAACAACATCACCTTGAATCAAGTCTATCCTCTCAAAGAATTGGAAGCAGCAGGAGTCATTAAGCTGGAACCACAACTACCAGTCAAGCCATCCCCAGTCGTACCCTCTATCTCCACCCTAGCGGCTCAAAGCACTGCGCCACAAACGGTGAATCTTCCAAACCCTTTGGCTGGTAAAGAGACGCAGACAAGCATGGGTGAAAGTGCCCTCGAGAACTTAGGAACTCTTGAGCCTACGCAAAATCCTGCCTCTGCCGCTGTTGAAGCTTTCATCAAAGAGGAAGATGGTGAAAATAATGTGTCTGAGATAATTGAAAACAATGATGGTACTTTCAGTGTTGCTTTCAAAGGACCCAATAATGAGATGCAGCATATTCAGATTATCCGTCCCGAGGGAATGAAAGGTGAAATGATGCTGGAGCTGACAAATGTTCATAGCCGAAGGCGATCTAGCAAGGGAATCAGCAAAAGTAATGAATGTGACATTTGCGGCAAGATTTTGTCCAGCTCTACCAATCTTTTGCGTCACAAGATGTATCACAGCTCAGAGAGACCATTTGTCTGCAACACCTGCGGCAAAGGTTTCAAGGACATAAGTAACTTGAAAAAGCACACCATGATTCACAACAGGATTTTTCCCTGTCACCTGTGCAAGAAGTCCTTCTTAAGGAAATCACTTTTGGCCATGCATCTAAAGAGGCACCAGGCGCGGACTGTCTTTGTTAAGTGTGGCAATGGCGCTAAGGAAGTGACCCTGAGGACTTACATGGATTATGATGGAACAAGAGTTGAGGAAATGAGCATGGCTGCACTGTCTGGACAGGTTTTTGAATACAAAAAGAGAATTGTCAAAGCGGATCCCTCAGATGTAAAGCCTTCAATTAGTAACGGGAATGAAACTGAAGATTGCAATTCCACAGTTGGCACTGATGCTGCTGCGGTAGAAGGCCTGTCAAGTGCAGAGGATGGGGAGCAAAAGATGAATGAGGAGTCTTTATTGGATCAGGGATTGTTGCCCAAAGATGAAATGCCAGCTTTGACCTCGGGTGAAGCAGTAGACGACTTGCCGGGGTTCAAGGTACCCGAAGGTCCCAAGGAGTTTGTCAAGATGTATCAGTGTGGGCATTGTGGAAAGAGAACTGTCCAAAGGGGCAACATGATGAGGCATCTCATTCACCATCTCACCGATAAACCTTTCAAGTGTGAAGAATGTCCCAAGCAGTTTGTGGATAAGGGTGAGCTAGTCAAGCATAAGAAAACACATTCCAAGCCTTATCGATGCTACCAGTGCAATGGGGCCTTTGCCCACAACGTTCAGTTGATCAAACATCAGGAAAGTGAGTGTCTGGGAAGGACAGGGGAGCTGCATTACACAACCCTAGAAGACGGCCAGACATATCGCTGCGACATCTGCCAGATTGAAATGAAGAGACTTGGAAATATGATAAAACATGTCGGGACCCACGGCCGTGGTGGTAAGCAAAAGTCGGCTTTGAGAAACTCAGTGAAGAGACAGTCTAGCAGTAGTAACGAGGCGGGTTCACTCTCGTTTGGACACTACTCCTACAGCAAAGCTGATGAAACTTTTGTGTGCAATTACTGCCAAAAGGTGTTCAAAATGAAGTCAAACCTCTTGAGCCATATCCGCACTCACACTGGGGAATGGTCTCACGCTTGCTCTGATTGTAACAGATCATTTCCATCAAAGACAGCCCTAGAAAAACATTCCCGAGTTCATGTCAAACCCTTCAAATGTGACAGGTGTCCAGCTGTGTTCTCACGAAAGCTTTTCCTCGAGTCTCACATGCGCAGGCATAAAGAGAAGGAAAGGGGGGAGGAGACTGATGACTATGGTGTGTCAGAGGATCAGTCCCAGTATTACTGTAAGCACTGCGACAAGAAGCTGTCCCAGAAGTTCAAAATGATGAATCATGTCCGCTCCCACCTTGACAACAGGCCTTTTGAATGTTCTGAATGCAACAAATGTTTCAGCAGTCAGTATATGTTATCAAATCACAGAAAAATGCATTCAAAACTCTTTACATGTGAGAACTGTGGTGAGGCATTCACTCGCAAGTTTTTTCTTCAAATTCACAGGAAGAAGCATCGTAGTTTGAAAAATGATGAGGAGTCCCAGGAGAATCCTCAGCCCCCTTCCATTAAGAGCAAGCCATCAAGACATGAGCCTGGCTCACTGGTTTCCAGTGGGAAAACATATAGCTGCTTTATTTGTGGTTGCAACTTCTCCAGATTAGTTATTAAATTGAATCATGAGAAAAAGTGCAAGGAGGAGACAAAAATTCTCAACCGCATGGCCAACGGTAATGGCTTCCAGTGTAAGATATGCCATCGTATTTCAACTCTCAAACACAACTTGATGGTACATATTCGTAAAGCACATAATGATGTAGTTGAATTTGATCCCAGTGGTAACATTAGAGTGAAAGGTAGTAAAGATATGCTTGAATTTGATTCCAAGCAGAGAGGAATGGAAGACTTTCCTGACAACGGAATGGAAGAACTGGCTGCTGGCATGGAGGAGGAAGGTGAAGGTGAGTCAGAGACCGATGACAGGTACACCCATACTCCTGGCGGATACGCCTGTGCTACTTGTCGAACTAAATTCTTAGATCGTGACGCTCTGTTCTCTCACTTAGAGTCTCATTGTGAGGAGACCAGCAAAGTTGAAGGATCTCAAAACCAATCGACATACTCTACAAAAGATGAAGCACTCAATAGTCAGAGACCTCCAAATACAGAAGAAAAGTCATCAGCTGTGCAAAAAGAAAACAAGACACCTAGCAGAGGTCAAGGTCGTCCCCCTGGCTCTGCTAAAGCTAAAGCCCGCAACTCCCCTGGTTCAGCTTCTGCCAAAGCTAAAGCCCACAATTCTAAAACAATGTCAAAGACGCCGTCAACACCATCTTCAAGCACAAGGGAAAGCTCTGCTCAAACTCCTTCTACCATGTCTCGTAGTTCAAATCGTCCTCCAAGAACTCAAAAGATACCTTCCAGGTTCCTTGAATAGCTGATTTGATGAGGAACTGCTATAGATGTTACTCTCTACACTTCTGTCCATGTTGTATATATATATATATATTATATTATATTCTGTTCTCATGTTATCTGTTTTGAAGTTGAAGGAAAACACTCCACCGGTAGGCCTATTTGCTGCCAATTCTTTGTCACTGTCTGCCACGATTTCTGCAATTTTTCATACACATTACAGTAGTACTTGTATTTGTATGTTTTTTGTATAATTATACATGTACTTCTTTTTGGGTTAGTAGCTTTTTCATACACTATAAACTATAATGCAATTGTTATTCCACTGTGAATTATACACATGTATGTTGCTGTGACAAGAAATGTTGGGTTATTTCTTGTTTTCTTTTTGCTTTGTTTTCATGCATGAGTTAAGGTTTGATTTGATTTCTTCTTTCTGTCTCCCCACTCTTCATCTTCTTTGTCACTCTTCATCAAACTTAAACAAAAAATTATTATTATTATATTAGTTTAAGTTTCAATAACTTTAAGGTGTTTGAGAGACCAAGTGAGGTACATGAATATGAAGTCATTATGTTTATTTTCTACAGTAAATTATCGAGTTACAAAAAACTTTTAGATATAGTAAATTAGATAACTACATCCTGTTGCTAGATGCCACAACCCTGTTCCTCATGCACAGGGGGCAGCATGGTCTAGTGGTTAGACACTCAGCTCTAACTTGAAAGGTTGTAGGTTTGAGTTTGAGTCATGCTGCAGGCCCCCTCTGGAAAGGTGTAATGATTACCTGGCTGTTGAACAGCATGTTCTTTGCCTTAAAAAAAAAACAACAATGTATTATGTCAAAGTGGCTGTCTGTCTTATGTGTTTAGTGTTGCTTTTGGACCCTGTAAATTGTAAAGAGCGCTTTGAACTTAGTGAATATTGCACTATTTAAAAAAGAAAAAGAAGCTCAAAACCTCACTGCAGTCCTCTCATTTGTGTGAATTTTATTTTTATTCCTTCTTCAGTGACTGTTGTCAGACATGAGATTATTGTAAACCGATGATATGGTGTTCATTGGGTAATCATACAGAGCTGACACTGAAACATTACATTTTTTACATTATAATGCATTTTGTATTGTAATAGAGCTATGTAGGGAGTAGGGCCTGCATCCTTACTATCTGCTACACTCCCCTGAAACCTAATTTTCTACTTGTTAGGTTTATTTTTCATTGTATACATTAAAATACTTCTTTGTCAGTATTCATAATCTTATATGTACTATAGAATATTAATAATAATATACTACATGATACTACATCCCTGGTACTGGTATAGCAAAATTGTTGTATCTCCCAAAAGTTCAGGATTTGAATTTGAGAAAAATGACTTTTCATAAGCTTCTCTGAAATCAGAATTAAAACAAAACAAACTATTATTTTATTCTCTCTCTGCTTTTTAAGGTTTCAATTCTACTTCTTCAAAAGATTTTCAGGACTTTATATCTGGACTGCTTTGATTATGGTACAAATGTACCTTTTGGTCCATTTTCAATTTCCACACCCTCAAAAATAAAAAAACAAAAATCTCCCTCATCCCCCACATATCTTTTTCCATGTTCTTCAATCAAATTTTAATGAATAGTTGTAATGGGAATATACATTGTTATATGTGTTACATAGGGGTGGTAATGTAAATAACATTAAAGCGTATATGTCATGTATATTTTCTATGAATAATGGCTGTTTTGAAATTTGAATGTATTAGTATTGTATATGGGCCTAATTGAAATTGCTCTTACATTTCTCCCTGTTTTGTTTTTTCGGGTGGCATTATGTAATAATATAATGTACTTTAACTTTTACCTAACAAAACTTGAAATGGCTCATTTTCTATCACTAGAAAAAAATATGTTTAAATAAAGGATAAGACTAAACAAAATGGAGATTACAATGTACTGTTTTGTGTTGGATTTATTACCTATTTTCTTTGTGTGTACATGTCTTATAAAATACATGTAGTGTCGTCAGAGTGTATCATTATTGTCATGTATTTCATTTCACAGAAATGGATTATTATCTGGCAACTGTTGTACTGGTAACTTCCTCGCCTTTCATTCAAGCTACATGGGCTCTAGTGTGTATCAGTAATCTCTTTCACTCCTTTCTTTTGTTTGCCTATATGTTGCTATGCTCTTTGTATTATGTTAGTGTTACATCAATGTGTCCATATACTGAAAGGAAAACAATGCTAGGTCTTATTCTGGTAATACAGTACCAGTTATAGTGACTTAGACTACTTTCTCTACAACATGCACATGTTGCACATATGTATAATGACTGAAATCTTTCTGTTTTATCTCAGTTGAGTGATAAGTGTAAATTTGTGGAGTACAGGTGGTATGGTTTGGCTTTGGGAATTGGAGAGATGACTGCAGTCATTCATGATTGTCCTGGAGCAAAGCATTTTGTTCCTGAAGTCTTTTTGTTGCTAGAACTAGAATTATTTTATAGTTATTCAAATACAAATTACTGATTCTCTGCTGCGCAAAAAAGATGAATAGCTGAGCAGAGGCTCCACTAAACTCATTTAATTCTAATACTGACACTGTACTTGTAGTTGTAGGTCTTGATGGCAATGATATATTGGATATATATATATAAGAAAAAAATCAGCTCAAACTTCATGCTATTATTATGGCAAAACCATGCTCTATTGATATAAATTTTCTTCACAATTTATACTCTATTGCTCTCTATTGTTAGAATGCAGTGTATAGATTTCAATGAAATTTTAAGAAAGTAAATAATGCATATGAGGTCTCAAAGTTCGAGCGCGTTTTTTTTTTTTTTTATTACTTGCTTGATGTTTGTTTTGTTAATTTGTACTATTACTATTTTATTATAGGTACATTCTATTTCACGGAGAACATCAAAATTTAAAAATGAAGGCAGACAACATTCCCAGTAACATTTAATAAACAGAAGAGACTTAGCAACACAATTCAACTAATTTCAAGGAAATATTTAGAGAGACTAAGAGTCACAGTCACAGAATAGGCAAAATTGGATAATGTTGACAAGGATAAAGTGATACTGATAAAGAAATGGGCAGAAGCTGTTTTTTTTTTTGTTTGTTTGTTGTTTTTTTTTTTACATTGCACCATAGAAGTCGGCGAATTCGCTGTACATGTTATTTCCATGCATTGCGTTATCTCAAAGCGGCACATTTGTTTGATCTTTTCTTTGTTTTCATTTAAATCAAATGATTCTTACACTTTGCGATGTTTACCATAGAACCACTTGGCACAGGGTCATTTTCCTGTTCGTACCCTTGTCTCGTCACAATTACAGTTGAAGTGAGCTTTATGATAAGTGCGGAAAGCTGTGAACAGCTATTTAGATGTGTTGGTCGATCAGTTAGTTATCAATCACTTGAATTTGAAATTTTATAATATCTGGAAATTCCCGGAGTGTCACATTGTAGTGAACGCCAGTAAGTTATAATTACATGTATAATAACCCTTTAAAATAGTACCTGGCGGGTGCTGAATTTTTTTTTTTTAAAATAGAACGTAAAGAAGCAAGTAGGGAAAATATAATGAATCTACTATTTAAATTAACAAGCAAAGGTGTAAACATTAAACAAGTGGATGAATAAGATTCTAATACCTTGGATCAAACATCTCAAATGACTAAATATAAAGACACAATGGAAATTAAACAAAGAATAGCAATTGCAAAGCAGACATTCCACAAACTCAAGCCTATTATTATTATCAACAACGCAAAACTTAAAAGTAAAAGGAACACCAAACTACAAATAGCACAGACATACGTCCTCCCAACACATGTGAAACGTGAACAATAGATGCGGAATCAAGAAAACGCCTAGAATCTTTCGAAATGTGGATTGACAGAAGATTATTGAAAATACCATGGACTGCATTAGTAAGAAACGAGGAAGTATTATAATGTACATTGTATGTATATTGTTGGGCACGATCAGGCAAAGGCAAATGCAGTTGTTTTTTTTTACATATTTGGGGACTGGATGGAATTGAAAAGCTGGTAACATCAGATTTTGTTGAATGAAAACGAGCTCAAGGAGGACAACTCGTATTTAAAAAAAAACAACAACTCAAGACATAACACTATTAACACATTGACACCAACACAGGTTACACAAAATGTGCCGAAGACAGAGCAACATGGAGGAGAATGGTCGGCAAAGCACCAAAAGGAGCAAGCTAAACCGATGATGATATTAATGATAATGAAAGAAGCAATCTGGACAAATATTATTATATTCTAATCCGAGAGAGAGGGGGGGGGGGGAGAGAGAGAGAGAGAGAGAGAGAGAAAAAGAGAGAGAGAGAGAGA
>JBBPCV010502995.1:0-11657 GCA_037974505.1 Plocamopherus tilesii
ATCATTAGTAAGAAGCTTTTGGGAACTTGAACATATAGGCATCAAGGCCAATGAGATTGAAAGAAAACCAGATAAAACCATTGAATCATTCAACAAGAATGTGAAATTTGATGGTGACAGATATGAGGTTGGCTTGCCATGGAAGGGCGAAAAGAAAGGTATGCTAAGAAATAATTTTGACCATGCCATTCAAAGATTGAACAATCTTGAAAAGAAATTGGATAAAGATCCAAACCTCAGAGGAAGGTACAAAAGAGTTTTAAAGGATTTAGAAGATGAGGGCATTTTTGAAGAGGTTGTGAATGTTGAAGAAAATGACCATCCGGTATTCTATTTACCACATAGACCAGTTGTGAAAGAATCCAGCACAACTACAAAGGTCCGACCAGTGTTCGATGCCTCCGCAGCTGGTCCCAATGGGGTGACATTGAACAACTGTATGCATACAGGTCCTAACATGACCAATGGTTTGTTGGATGTTTTATTAAGATTCAGAAGATGGAGGTATGCCCTGTCCGGTGACATAACCAAAGCCTTTTTTCAAATAAAGGTAAAGAAAGAAGATCAGGATGTGCATAGGTTCATTGTTAGGGAAGATTCAAAGTTGAGAGTCATGAGAATAACTCGAGTCCCATTTGGAAACACGTGCAGTCCTTTTTTGCTGAATGCAACAATCCAATACCATTTGTCATGCCAGCCTACTTCTCGAGCCACAGAAGAACTGGTAAATAATCTATATGTCGATGATTGGCTAACGGGCGCTGACTCTGTTGCTGAGTTGTTGAGCCTGAAAGTGGAAGCTCAGACAATTATGAACAAGGCAGCCATGAACTTGACAAAATGGACTTCCAACAGTGCTAGAGTAGCTGATCAAACAGAACACATGATTCAAGAAAAGGAAGAAATTAATGAACAGAAGGTTCTAGGTATAAGCTGGAATCCGGTTGAGGATTCTTTCTCATTTGTTGATTTGGAGATCTATGATCCTAAATTGATGATTACCAGGAGAATTGTCCTGAGCTTCATTTCTAGGATTTTTGATCCCTTTGGTTTCCTCCAACCTTTTGTTATGGTTGGAAAGATTATATTCCAAGGTTTATGGAAAGATGGCCTTCAATGGGATGACCCGATCCCAGAAGAAATGGAAAAAGCCTTCATCCAGTGGATGAAACAGTTGGACAGATTACACAACTTCCAGATCCCCAGAAGTTATGTGAAGTACTCTTGGGAGAAGAAAAAGGGTTTAGAATTACATGCATTTAGCGATGCAAGTGAAAAGGCATATGGCTCATGTATTTACATGAAAATCAAAGAAGAAGATGGAAGTGTCACTATATCCTTGGTGATTGCCAAGGCAAAACTGTGTCCGGTGAAAAGGGTGACTTTACCAAGATTGGAACTGCTTGGTGCTCTGTTGAGTGCCAGACTATTGAATTATGTGAAGAAATCACTTTCATTACCTGATTCTGCAAAATATAGATGCTGGACAGACTCTAAAGTAACCCTTCAATGGATCCAAAGTGATGCAAACAAATGGAAGACATTTGTTGCTAATAGGGTTACTGAAATTCAGGCACTTACTTCCCCAGATTCATGGGGTCATTGTCCTGGCACTGAGAATCCTGCAGACATTGTGTCAAGAGGGATGTCATTGGATTCTCTCTTGGGTTCTAACTTATGGTTGAATGGTCCACCATGGTTGTTAGAAAACAACCATGACTCAAATTCAGATCAGATTGCTATAGAAAATAGTGAAATGGAAATGAAGGAGCAGAACAACGCAGGTATGCAGTTGAATGTAGAATCCCAATTTGAAGCCCTTCCTTTAGAACGGTGGGGAGAGTACTCTAAGGCACTAAGAATAGTTTCTTGGATAGCGAGATTTATTTCAAACTGTCGACGCCCTAAAGAGGCTCGAAATCTGTCAAGTGAATTATTGGTTGAAGAAATTCACACTGGCAAATTACTACTTTTGAAAACAGTACAAGCTCAGTTCTTTCCAAATGAAGTGAGTTGTTTGGATAAGGGAATGGATCTCCCAAGGAGTTCCAAATTGTACAAGATAAACCCGTTCCTCGATGAGGACGGACTTCTCAGACTCAAGGGAAGACTCCAATTCGCTGATTTATCCATTGGATCGCAACATCCTGTCATTCTTCCTCGTTGCCATTTGTCTGAATTGATTATTAGACGTGAACATTTAGTGTCTAAGCA
The DNA here is from genome assembly GCA_037974505.1 of Plocamopherus tilesii. Lineage (NCBI taxonomy): Eukaryota > Metazoa > Mollusca > Gastropoda > Nudibranchia > Polyceridae > Plocamopherus > Plocamopherus tilesii. The sequence goes on from JBBPCV010502995.1 coordinate 2,215, forward strand.
TGCAGGTATTCCTCAGTTGATAACAGCCATTAGAGATGAATATTGGATCATTGGTATTAGAAAACTAGCTAGAAAGGTGAAAGGTCAATGTCCTAGGTGTATAAGGTTTGACTCAACGCCTTGCCAACAACCAATGGCACCACTCCCGAAAGAGAGGGTTCAACGGTCTGAGCCTTTTTCGATCGTGGGTGTTGACCATGCTGGGCCGTTGTTCTCGGCTGACAATCCAGGGAAGAAACACTACATTTGCTTATTCACGTGTGGGGTGATTCGAGCGATTCATCTCGAACTAGTGGATGACCTTTCACTTGATCAATTCATGTTGGCGTTTAGAAGATTCGTTTCACGTAGACGTTTGCCTTTGACTATCCTCAGCGATCAAGCTCAAACCTTTAAGTCAGCATCAAAAAGGTTGATAGAAATTTACGCAGATAGGGCACCTAATTGGAAGTTCATCACACCCAGATCCCCTTGGGTGGGGGGAATGTGGGAGAGGTGTGTTCGGACAGTCAAATCATGCTTGAGAAAGTGCTTGGGAAATAGATGTTTGAACAGACTAGAACTAATAACACTCATGTATGAAATCGAACAGTGCATAAACAATCGTCCCTTGACATTTGTAGGAGACACTATTGATAGTTCTGAGATCCTTACACCTAATCATTTTCTGAATGGGGGCATTGTGGGTTGCAAAACTTCTCAAATTCTGAATCCTGAAGAGATGAACGTGGTGGATATACCACAAATAGCGCAGTTGCGTAATGACGAACTTGAAAGGTTTTGGGAAATCTGGAGTAAAGACTATATAAGGCAATTGCCTCACGCACCAGTAACAAAAACAAAAGGAAGTATAGCAGTAGGATCTGTTGTACTGATAAAAGAAGATAACCACCCTAAATTACATTGGCCTCTGGGTTTAATCACGAAGATTTTCCCTAGCAAAGACAAGTTGATCAGAACTGTAGAGGTAAGAACTCAAAAGGGGTTATTAATTAGACCTATACAGAGACTACACATCTTAGAGGTCAATAATCATGAAAAGGGTGGGGAGGAAAATGTCCCACAGGATCAAAGTGTAATCAGAACCAGAAGTGGTCGCGTTGTCAAACAAGTGAAATATGATGATTTTGAATGTACTTGAACAATTTATACTTGGCAATATGAATAGATCTAAGCATAATTTTGGTTAATTGTTTGTGTTTATTTCAATCACTCTATTGAATTAATGGTTGATAATGATATTGAAATGCAAATATGAATCATTTTCTCTATGTTGTTATGATAAAATGTGTTACAAAAGATTATTCCCCAATTTGCCACAAATAGCGTATGAAACCTTTTGTCATTGGAATTGCATATTTGGGTCACGGTGACGGATGGGTCTTTGTTGACGAATGTTGTGATTGGTGTATGGTAATTGGGGCACGTTTAGGGATTGTGAGGTTCGAACGAGGGTCTTGGTAGTGGATTCCAATTCTTGGTAAGTTCTAGTCTATACATAGGCCTATTGAAAATCAAAGGAATTATTGTGCGCTATTATCAAGTAAAGTACCGTTATAGGTCTGCTCATTACATCATGTTGGAATTAGCTCACGGCTCCGATTCGAACCTAGTTCAAAACACAAAGATATGATACAAACAGGTTTGCTTGTGTAGATCTACAGATATTGTTGCTATGTATTATTCGTGTCGTATATCTTGTAGATCTAGATCTAGATCTAAATCTAGTAATCTACTATTAAAAATATTATGTTAGAATTTGGGTATTTTGAATCATAATACATGATGATATAAAAGTACATGATATACATGTAATATACAGTACTTATGCATTTATGAAGGGATCGTAAATATCCAATTATTTGTTTGAGTTATATTTCATCACATTATTTTAGTTGAATTATTGTTTTAAGAAGTTTCTCCAACGTTATTTACCATTATGGTTATACTCTATGATAGAGCGTTAAGACTATCTGTAGTCTTCATTTATTCTGTTTTTCAGTTTGAGTGGGTTTGACTTTGCCAATATTAATGATTAAAGAAATGTCATTCTTTGCTTGACTATGAGTTAATAAGGGATGTGATACTTATCAGTGAATGTTTCTTTTCTATTATTTTGAATGGTGGATTGCCATTGTATAAAGACAGTTTAAATTTTATCTTTGGCGGGTGCACACGTATGATATCGATATTTCAACAACTGTTATGGGTTTGCAAGATCCCTGTTATTATTTTAATCGCTGATACTATAGATGATTATTGGTGGAAGGTAGTTTTCCATGTTGACACATCATTTCCAATATGATATAATAATGGTAATCTATGTTGGTGCAGGTAGATGTATTATTATGATTAAATCTCTTAAGTTTAAACAGATTACGTTATTATTATTATATTTGTTGCTTGCAAGTCTTATTCCTATGTATGCTATTGATGCTTGAGTAATGTTGTAAGTATAGAGACTTCCAAGGTGGGGAGTGTTAAATATTCCTATCAATAGTGTTATTGTTTTGAAGACCTTGAACTTTAGCCGGTCATCTGTTGGGTTGCCGGCTGTTACTTTTGTTGCGCAATGGGAAGCTCCCCTTGTATAAGCTGTTTTTGTTTTAATGAGACGAGAGAAAATCTTCAATAAAGATGGCGGCTCCTGTTTACACAGTTGGATTTTGACTCATTATTCTGTCTCACTTTTCGTCCACATTATTCAACATTATTCTTTAATTTCACACTCTTAATCAATAGTCTACATAATAAAGATAATTATTGGGTTGGTTTTTTTTTCCTTTCATCATAACTATAAAAAATAATAATAAATTAAGGACGTTACGGTTGGCCATGAAGCAGGACGGACGGGGTGTTACCAGCTCTCGTTTTGTTTTTGATTTCTCAGTTTATTTGTGACAATTGATGTCGAGATGCCAGTTAGCGGATTACCGACAATGCTGGAAGGTACAAAAAACAACAATTTTGAAACTTCTCGACTTTTATTTCATTAAAATTTCTGGAAATCAAGATCAAAGTTTCTTAGTCCTAGTCTTTCGGTATGACGCTAGGCATGACATGTGTGTCAGCGGTTCGTCATTCGATCCCTGCTTTTGACGGATGTCCCTGAGTCAAGTTTGACATGATAGCCTGGATTAACATCATTGGAAGCAGAGAAAAAGGCATGAAAGAAGTAGATTTATGATGCCGTTGGCGTATTATTAACGAAAGTGCTTTCCATGGTTTTGTCAAGACAGACTTGGCGCAGACTACTGTATGACATGCTAAGAAGAGGCCTAACATACCATTCATACAGTCATAAATAGACAGACAGTCATTGTACGAGAACGAGCAAAGACAAGCCTAATATGTTTCATGCGAGCAAGAAAACACAGTCGGTCATTCAACAGAGCAACAAGCCATGGCACACAAAAGTCTAGATCTAGGATTACCCTATCTGTGAAGACAGCGAGAATAACAGATAAGACCTACTCCCGGATTCACGAGATTCTTGTTTCTACACACAACAACGACGAATGTCGGTCAACACTTGCATTACGACGGTGAGGCTAATGAGAGGCAAGGAACTGAGGACACAAATACTAAACCACATTTGAGTGACAAGGTAAAGATTACAAAGAGAGGATCTACACAACTCACAACACGCTGGAGAATCAATGGATGAATATTGAAGACATATAAGAGAGATAAAATACCGCAAAGGAACTACCTCTAAATAATACACGATCTGATGGTAGATACTTGGAACAGAGGGACAAAACACAACGTTTAACAGAACCAGATAATCCATGGTTACTGATCATCATTGCCCTATAAGGGATATTATAAAAAGACAGAACGAGATAGATTAAATTTTGGTATCCATGACTTGCATTTTTCCATTTTTCCATTTTCCCTTCACTCTTTTTGGAGGCTAAAGAAACAATATGTCAAGCAAGCTCAAAAGAATTAATTGTACAAGTTCATGTGACCTCACCCCACCCGTTTTTGATATTATTTTTAACCTAGCCTCCTCACTGTTATCATTGCTTCCTGGAAATTAGAAATTATGAATGAGTGGATAATTTATGGAATATTGCGATCATTTTATGGTTAAATATAATAAAAGAAGACACAGTCTTATAAATGTGAAAGTAAGGAGATAGAAATGCTATAGATTAAAAAATTCACTCATCTCTGTCATCAAAATACTTTATATGAATTCTTCCAAAGATACATCTTTCCTTCACATGATTAATTAAATGGCTTTGCTTTTAATGAGAATACAATATACAACTGCACCTTTATGTATACCCTACAATTTTAAAATTGGTCTATGGTAGAGACAAAAAAAAATCAGTATTGCTGAAAAAAAATCTGTAGTGAACCAAGCGGTTGTAGAACTAGGTAGGTTTGTACAGTGAAACAGATGCAATTCAAACTTAGCAATTTCTTATGATTTTTTGTTGTTGTTGTAATATTGCATTGCACACAACTTTACCTGAAGCTCTCTGAATCCAATAGTGAAGAATTCATTGGGTACATTCCACCCACCATGGCCAAACCGAGCACGGAGCTGAATAGCAGCATGGAGATAACAAAGGTTATGCAGCATAGCTGGCCATTCAGGCCGGTTAGATTGCTTCAAGATGTCTGCCTCCATCCAGGAAAGGCTTCTAGCCAGGCTGTCTTTCATTATCTGTATTAAAAAGACATGACAAAATAAATTAAAAAATTAAATGCACCAAAAACAAAAAAAGCAAAAACAATAAGCAGCACTGTCATGAGCTAAAACAAATTAATTTTCTAAAATCTTTTATGCAATGTCTAAAAAAATTATTGCGACTGTGCCCATAAATACATTTTTTTTAAAATGACAGTGATCTCTTAAATGATCCAAATAAAAAATTAAAGAATTGTCTAAAAGCTGGCAATTCTTTATAAACCTTATGTGTCTGAAGACCATAAATAAAGAGAAATAAATCATGAATCTTTCTACAAGGAAATAGACCATTAGATTCTACCCATTATTTTTCATCAATAAATTACTGAACTTCAAATGGAATATAAGAATATTTTATGATCTAACATAATATAAAAACAACTATAAACAGAAATCTACCTTTGGGGAGTCCACGAATATCCTCAAAGAATTCTGTATCAGTCTGACAGGCACATTTGGAACTTCAGCATTCGAAGAAATCCAGAGGCGGAAATTGGAATCCACATTTTGCTGTCCCTCTGCCAAGATGGCCTCAATGCCGTTCAGGAGATGTGGACAGTTGTGTGCATTGTGGAGGATTATCCACATGCCCTGAAAAAGGGGGAAGAAATGTAATTAAAAGGATTTCCTCTATTAATGCACAATATAACATAATATTATTTATAATTTTCCTGTTTTGTCAAAGTACAAAGCATTATTGATTGATAAGTTACTGAGATCTTTTTACCTCTGCCATTGCTTTCAAGATCTGTTTTTTAACTGCCTTCTCATCTGAAAGAGTATTGTCCGTCAGTAAAACAGTGATGAACTTGGTCTGCTTTTTAGTTGCAAATTCCTGGAAGAGTTTGATAGTCTGTTCGGATTCGTTTCGGAAGAAAAGAACAATGGGCAGATTCGGGGTGCTCTGTCTGACAGCTGATGGTAAATCCAAGGACATGTCCCCAATGTATCTGAAATTATTTTTAAGATGCATGAAACAATGTAAAATAAATATATATGTATGTTGTTGTCCTTTTCTCAATTGCATGATAAAATCAGTAAGAAATCATACAGAGGTTCTGCAGAAAAAAAATTCTGAATGAGAAATTCAAAGAAAATAAAATGCCAATAAAATACTGTTTACATAACATTTGCTAATTTGCTCAATCATGCTAGGTAGACAAGGGATATGTAATTGATAGAGTTCTGAAAATATATTTACTTCTTTCCTAGAATGGATGTGATGAAACCAGAGCTTGCTTGAAGTAACCGGTCACTTCGTACAGCTCTGATAACACATAGTCTTTGCATAGCTTTGTATGTATCATCCATTTTATCTGGCAAAGGCACATTTTCTGGCAGTTCACTCTCACATAAATTCCTCCACTGTGTCTCTCTGCCATCCTTGGGCATGCGATCAAACATATCACGGAACCATTCAAAATGGGAAGCAAGAACCTGTGCAAAGAAAAATGTCAAAACAAATTGTTCTTCTTAGATTTCTAGGGTATCAATCTTGTTTACTTCTACAGTGATAAGAGATTTTAAGGAGCTAGATAAAGAAAAAAAAAAAAAGATAAAGAAAGAGACTGAACTTTAAATAGGAGAAGAAAAAAGAACGAAAGGAGAATATGACGGCAAGATCATGTATGTAATAAATAACATTACCTGCAGGTTGTGGAACTGGTCATCCGTCATCCAATCAAATGGTTTCTTGGATTGCATGATATGGGGGTCAGGTGTGGCGCTCTGTGTGATGGCTGACATAACAACTGAACTATAGTTTGGAGAAATGAGAAATTCTCTCTCTCCTGGACCAACATGATTTTGTGAATCTTCAACCTGTGAACAGATTCCAGATTTTTTCCTTCTTAATGTAATTCAGAATGCAGTGTCTTTAAATTATAATAAGATGACATATACATCTGTCAAAGCAGCTATAAAGAAATAAATAATCAAATATTTAACTGATTATAGATATAAAGTTGTACTTGCTGACTGTTTGGTTAGTAGGTTGTCTGTTTTTGTTTTTTTTCTTTAGCTTCGGATTTGCTTTTTACTCTTGTGTATTCAATTTTTTCTTTTGTAGTTTTGTTTTTCAGTTGTTTTGCTTGTTTTGGGGTTGGTTTTCGTTTTTCAGGGGGGAGGTCGGAGGGTGTTCGTTTTGTTTACTTTAGCTAGGTAAATTTGGCGGGAGTTCATTTTGTTTTCTTTAGTTTAGGTAAATTTGGCGGTTTATATAAATGTTTTTTGTTTGGGAGGAAGAATGGGGAGAGGTGGGGGAAAAGAGCTGTTTTGTTTTCTAGATGGGCTTCTTTTAATTTTCCTCTGTATGAAATAATTCATGTTGCTAACATTCTAATTCTTATTCATGATAAGTTGAATGACTTAGTAAGACTGAATACATATACTTGCATTCCAAGTAATTTTACAACAGAGCAGATGGCAAATACATTGTAGGGCATCTTTTCAAATGAAACCAAGCTATGCCAAAATATGAATATTTAAGCCTCCTTAATGACCTTATCATGATGGCCATGTTGATGATACACCGATTCAAGTATGAAATGTGATGTGAGAAAGTGAAAAAATTTTTCTATTAATGGGCATTACGTTATGAAGAAATGAGCATGGTACTTTTTGCTCCTCTTTACATGCAGTAGGCCTAAGCCTTATCTTTCTGTAATCAATATTACTTGTAAATAACAGTATATAGACAAAGGGTTTAATGTCAGTGTTATGACTGACCTTAGCATTAGAAACATAAAAGAGCTATCACACACTTTCTATACATGAAAAGGAGAGATATACAATGATAAACATGAAAAAAAAAACTCATAAGAAAAACAAATAAAAAGAAATAAATGGAAAACATGAGGCTGAACATTTTGAAAGATGTAACAAAAATACCTCAATGGCTAAGAGAAGTGCATAAATGAATCTGTCTTTTTCAAGTAGTGCCCTTGCTGTTGTAGTGAAGGCACTTTGAGTCAATCGCTCAATTACAGCTTTCATTGCAGACCTGAAAAATGAATTTTAAATGTATTCTTTAGGTTTTAACTAATTGCTAAAGATATATTAAGTGATAATCTGATAAAATTAACACTAGTCACAAGTACAATTATAGCAAAATCTTTCATCATCAAAATTGTTACATCAGAGGTTTAATATGCCATCTAAGTTAGGTGAAGTACTCACCAAGGTACCCAACAAAATTATTAATTGAATTCTGCTACTGTATATGACCAAACCTTACATTCCTTGTGATTGCATCTCTCAAATCTTCAAATTTGACAAATTTTCAACCAACTATGTCTGTTACTCCTCTTTTTAAGTCCTGTTGAAATCTTTTGAACATTCTTTCAATCAGTAGAAAGCTAAATGCCCTTGACTTTGTTCAAATTTGATGCTATTCTACGCAATGTTATAAAATCAGAAGGCTTCCTTTTTGAAAAACTTTTGTCTGGAGTCAGCTAGTATGTTTCAGCAAGAGATTTTCTTCAAACACGAAAAGGATAATACAATGTTTGAGAAATATCCAATGACAAAATATTTATTTTCTTTGCAGTACCCTGACACTTACCTTTCTGAATGAGCAATGGCATTGCGATAGAGAAAGAGGAACTGTTTGAAGGAGAACTGGTACAACGGATTTATTTCCCTCATGTATTGGGTTGTATCAAAACAGACGGCAGCACGCTGAGCAACAGTGCGGAAACCTTCTCTGGCTTTGAGAATTGAATCTTCACTAGCATGAACCCTAGCTTGGCTGAAAGAGGGGTTGAACATCAAAAGAGAGGATTGAGTCTTTCATTCTTCTTCATCATGTACATTCGCATAATATGTCTCACAAAATTTACTGCATAGTGTGAAGACAGAGAGGACAATATGTCCAAAACAATGTTTCTCACCATACAATTTCCTTTTTTCCAACAATTTATATGTTCTGGAATGATTTATGATATCCAGTATTGTAAAATTATTGACATAGATCAGAAATATCCCAATTCCAATAAGTAAGCTGTGACTAGACTACAATGATAACATTTGTTTAAGTTATTATTAGTCATCACATTCCTATTTTCATAATTTAGTTTAAACATTATGTTGTTCATAACATCAAGGTTTATTTAAGTCTTGCTGCACAAGTGACAATCTAATTCTTCAAAAATACCTCTCTAGAGTCTCATCATAATGTTTCTTCAATTCCGCAAGTCTCTTGGTAGCTTGCAAATCATTCATGAGTCGCACATCACTGGATAGCTGCTCCCTCATTTGCTGTTCCAGTTTCTTCAGCATCTGCATGTTTTCTTGCTTTTCCTGGAGTATGGCAAACACACTTTTTCACTTTCATACATAATAAAAGAAGGCAGGAAGGAAAGTTGAATATGGAAGCAATAGAAGCTTACATTGCCAGACTTTTATACAGGCAGTACCAGTTTTTACCAGGGGTTGAGGGAAGAAGGGCTAGAGAGTGGTTCTAACATAGCTATGCAGGGAGATAAGAAGATATCACTGTTGTATATGAAACATATTTTTTACTTTCTAAAAGTTTATTTTTTAAAACACATTTTTTCATAACTGAAAAAATAAGTTAACATAAACATAACTAAATTTTCAACATGTCTTCTCACTGACTACATGTCAACAAGGAGAAATTATAAACTTAAGGAGAACTTCAAAATGTAATAAAAAAAAAAAAAATTGAGATACCACGATGTTTACTATATAACTGATGTCGTATCGTGACGTCACACCC
>JBBPCV010505217.1:0-11655 GCA_037974505.1 Plocamopherus tilesii
GGGATGGAAGGAGAAAGGGAGGGAGGGAAGGAGGAAGGGAGGGAGGGAGGCGGGGAGGGAGGGAAGGAGGGAGGGAGGGAGGGAGGAGGAGAGATAGTGAGGGAGGGAGGGAGGGAGGGAGGGGGAGATTTCATTCTGAATGAAATGTCTGTGTCAAAGGACCAGAAATAGCTTGAATCTGATTTACTCAAATGCGTTTATTGCTGTAAAGGGTAGGAGGAATTCTTTGGATTGGACTTCCGGTTGGCGCCGCATGGACAGCACAAAATATTATCAGGATAAGAAATAGCTTACACGAAGAAGAAGAAGAAGAGGAAGTTGGGGGCCTTCAAATATACTTTACGAAATGTGATCACAGATGTTGAAAATATAATATGTGTATAAATGTGTATGTATGATAATAATAAGGGGCAAAGAGAGTAGTGACATAACATAGTTTTAGAGATGTAATAATAGAAGTAGTGTAGAAAGATTCTTAAAAATTGATAAAAGGTATTAAAAATGTAGAATTATATAACTGAAAATAAAATATAAATATGAATTAAATTAAAGATATAAACCTTTCCCCATCAATTCTTACACCAGGTGAGGTTATGATTCACAACCACTGTTGACTGTATTCCTCTTAATTTTTGGCTTTGACTCATTCAGGATTACAATTAAAACTACAGATTTAAATGGTTTTCACCCAGAATAAAATTGTCACCTACCAAACAGCACACGCCATGTGTGGGGTTGAAAGATCTCAAGCATGGTGCTTTAGTTTTCCAATCAAAGTTATGTCTTTCCCTACACTAATAAAAAAAAAAATAAGGTAGTTTAAGCCTATTTATGTTATTTAATTTTTTATTCCTCTCCCCCATCCCCTCGCCGTGCTCCAGATTTCAATTGTGCCAAGAACCAACAGTGCCTTAGGCTTTGCCCAGTATATGCCGACTGACCAGAAACTTTACACAAAGGAAGAGGTAAATCTGTCTTACCCTTACCCTTACTCTAACTCATACTCATACTAACTCATACCCACTCTATTATACTGTAGGTTTTATAGATCAAATGTTTTTTTTTTATATGTGACTCTACTATTCAGGAAGTCAGTTCACCATTAAAGCAACATATAACAGCAAAATCAATTACAGTTACAGCCACATCAGTCATGACGACAATATTGAACAACAGCCATAGTAGCAGCTTCAATAGCAAAATTAGCAACAGCGACAGCACCTTCAATAAACAATATTAAAAGTCACAGTAGCTTCTTCAATAACTTTGTATATAGTATATGGAAGTACATGTAAAACAAATGAGAGGCAGATACTTGATGATGATCATGGGAAATGATTTACTTCACTTATTGAGCACAATGAAGCAATACAAACAGGTTTAGTAATAATATGATAATGGTAACTTTGCAAGCATAGGCTGTTTTTAATGAGTCAGTCAATTTCGGGCTTTTTGTCCTATGATACTGAAAAATCCTTGCACTGCTTGAATAGCAGTTATTTGTTCAGGAAATGTTATAAAGTTTGAGAATTGCTTGAAAAAAATAAGAAGAAAAGAGAGGAAACATTGCAGCGAATTTGATGAAAGCACATTGAGTGAATGTATGTTGGACCATAGCAAGATGTAGGATGAGGATGAAGATGACTATAATATAGTGATAAATTTGGCCTAATGTGTCACTAATTTCTCTTTCTCCCGGTGCCTTCAGCTATTTGAACGGATGTGCATGGCTCTTGGTGGGAGGGCAGCGGAAAGCTTGATTTTCAACCATGTATCCACAGGTTGGTAGTGTGAGAAGTACACATGTAGTTGTTATGTCCTATTGCTATGTTGTTGGGTTTGTTTTTTTTTAATGTGAATTGCTGAGGGTTTCAATTAAAAAGATATATGTGGATTAAAAGGATGTTTTTTTATGCATTAGATCCATAGAAATCTTTGTTCATAATTTAAAATAATGATATGCATTTACATGTATTATATTTTATCATTAGGTGCTCATGATGATCTTCAGCGAGTAACAAAAATGGCCTACAATCAGATCAGATCTTTTGGCATGAATGCAAAAATTGGTCATTTATCATTTCCATCAGAAGAAGAGCAAATGGGTCAGAAACCATATAGTCAAAATCTGGCATCCATCATTGATGAGGTAAAAGAAATTAAAAAATACGAAAGAAATTAGAAAAGGTAAACCAAAGAGAAGGGGGACTTCAAAAATTCCTCACAGATTTGTATGATCTTTAGCACAATGTAAATTAAATCCATTTTATACATTTTGTCTTAATTTTGTTAGTACAAAAGTTTATAAGTACAAAAGTAGGTACAATTATTTAAAAAAAAAAAATGTGTAAAATAAAATTTTAAAATATTGAACTAGTTTTTCATACCATTCTATAAAAACAGAGCTTTGCAAAGCTGTCAATTTTACTATTTAACACATTGATTTCCATGGTATCTATATCTATCTTGTGATCGACGTGATCTTTACTAGACGCAACTTTGAAATGAGAACTATGTGGCAATTGTATACTATTTTAATGTTTGAACGATATGCCTCCTTATATTTCAGGAAGCAAGATTACTCGTTTCTAAAGCTTTCCTTCACACTCAAGCCGTACTTGAAGATAACAAAGACAAACTTCACAAGGTCAATATTAAAAATAAAACCCAAGCATTTTTTTTTTTTTTTGCACAAGACATTGATTTCCTCATCATAATCATTCTTTTTTCTCTAAATAATTATTTTTATTAAAGAATGCCATCGCTCTGCACAGTCTTGCATCTTACTCAATAATAAAAGCTAGTTATTTAGCGAGAAGGAAAGCTAGGATGTCCATCATGTTTCATATATTTACATTTTTTTTCATTTTTCAGTTTTTGTTGTTGTTTTGTTTGTTTTGTTTTATTTTTTATCATACTTTTATTTTAGCTTTTATGGACTGTTTATTAAGGCCTTTTATTTTAAGACCCTATTGTATTTTATATTGTCGTTTTTGTCATTTCTCATTACCTGATGAATATGCCGTGGAAAGGGAAAGAGTCATAGCAGGTTGGTTGGTTGGTGTTCCCGTCATGTGATTTTTATATTGTGTCCGTTTTCATGCCATTTCGTCCCATGTCAAGGATGTAACAGGGAAAAAAAAGGAAAAAAGAAAATGAGCAGGCTGTGATGGGACATGTAATGCCAGTTTGACATCAAAATTCAAGTGTGCACAATTTTTATTATCGCTTTTCCAAAACTGTTAACATGAAAACAAGACTAGATCAATCATTCATACATACCTCAAAACAAGGATAAATGCCTGTCTCATATTTATGTTATTTACTTATTTACTTACAAATTTGTCCTGTCTCCTGTACAAGTAAGTACAGTACATTCAAGGGTATCAGTGTTAGGGTCTCATGCTTCTTTATTTGTTCTGCTCCATCTTCATTGGACTCGTCATTTTTCCAATTAAACTTCTTTTTTGGTTAAGATTGTTTAATGTGGTGACTTCATATTAAAATGTCAATGTGCATTTGTGGGATGCAACAATATAAGCTTATTTTTATTCACCTCCATTGACAGCTGGCGACAACACTTTTGGAAAAAGAAGTGCTGAGTTACGAGGACATACAAGACTTGATCGGCCCGCCACCTCACGGCAAGAAGAATCTCTTAGAGGCCCACGGCTGGCAAGGCATCATGCCAGACTCCAATGGGACAAAGCCACTGAGGAAACAGAAGACAAATTGACATAGAACCTTCACCGCCCTCCCTTTCCACACATACATTTAGGTTGAAAAAACAAACTAGGTTCTAACTTATAGACTGTCTAAACTGTGATATGCTACATAACTAGGGTTTTGTCACGTAGACTTGATATTGTAACTCTCAAGGAATTTTTATTTGTTTTGTTGCTTTTTGAATGGTTTTTTTATTTTTTTTATTTTGAAGTTGTTGTTTTTGTTTTGTTTTATTTTGTTTTTGTTATTTTTTTTTTGGGTGGAGGGATATGTTTGTTTGTTTATTGCTTTTTTGTTAGTGTCTTTTACTTTTTGTTGATACTGCAATTTGAAATCAATGTGTCAAAGGAGTCATTCAGTAAAAACAAATGATTAATGCGAGTGTTCATGGAATTAAGTTTGTCTGCTTATGTGAGATGTGGAGGATGATTTGTTATTCCTATGCCACATCAGCATATATAATGCATTTTGATTTTACCACATTTCTGAGAATTTGCCTAATTAAATGATTGATCTAAGATTTGCCAGGACTTGACTTCATATTCATTGTATTACTATTACATGTAGTACTAGGAACCTTGTCCGTCTGCCATGTGTAAGTTGTAACTTTTTTCTTTCTTTTTTCTTTTTTGCTTTCTAAATATTTCTTACATTTTTAAATTATTATTTTAAAATTTTAAAACAGTGCTTATTATGCTTTGTGTATTGTTTTCCTTTTGTTCCCTTTTTAAAAACATATCTTGTTTGCACGCTTTGTGTCTATGATACATTAGTTTAGATCAATTTATTGATGCTATCTCCATGCCTCATCCCTCATTTAAGAAAGTGAATTCCTAAACAAACCACTTATAAGATATTCATCATGCTTATTACATTAAATAATGTATTCATGAACATGACTTAATACACACTGAACCCTGTAATGAATATAAAACTTAACATTGGTGGGTAAATAAATAATAAATATGACACATAAATGTGTCATTTTCAGTATGATTGACAAGATCAATATCATCACACATTTAATTGGACTTTGAACTTGGAAACTATTATTTTACAAACTTCAAATAAAAATAAGGCCAATATGATATTGCCATTTACATTGCATCATCATCTTTATCATAATAATTCTCAAAGGTATCTGCGAGATATCTTCAAGTACCAGATATGAGACATATTGGTGATTGCGGCACACCGTTCACATCTTTGCTCAGACTTACCTGCTTTACTATATACTTCCTCTTGTATCCTCTGAGAGAAAGAGCTTTCAGTCTCTGGCAAGCTGGATGGTCTGACTTGGTGGAAAACTTATGTTGTCCTGATCTTTTTAGTACTGAACTGTAAAGATTTTCTAAATAATTTGACTGTTTTGTGCAATTATGAAAAATAATAATTATATGATTCCCAGTCAAAATCATAAACAGATAATAAATGCCAGGAAAAGCCTCTCACTCTCCCTTCAAAAGCTTGGTGGAATTTCTCCAGTCACATTCTGTAAAGAGATAGAGCAATCCATGCCAATAAAGCAATGCAAGCATATTTCATTCAATGTGGCAACGTTTTTACTGGAAGATCGAAAGCAACTCTACGCATTGTCGAGATCTCGCCCTTATCGAACATCCACCAATTCATTCAAACAACGACCTAGGTAGAATAAGGAAAGTTCCTGAAGCATCGCAGACAGTGAACTGGAACGCGATATGGCGTTAGGTCAAATATGTCATGCCTCTACTTTTTTTGCCGTCTTTTTCAGTTAAGAGATTTCCAGACCCTTGTGTCGGTGTAGATGTCCCAAGAAATTTCATTTGCCTTTTTCTAATAATTACACTATTATTTTATATCAAGGATCACTGTACCTTAGCTCCTTTAAATACATTTCACTTTGAGAGATCTCTATAGAAATTCTCAGTATTCTTCTTAAAAGCGATGGCTCCGCTGCCTTAAACTTTTCCTTACCGGTATCCAATGTTGGCATTGTTTTAGCTGACAGTCTACCACTACTATCCATTAAACTAAACATTTTCTTTTGCATTACTGTCACTGTCATTGATTGTCACTTAAAAAATGTTGGTCCTTGAAGTACTATACCGTCAATAGTTTGGTTCTGGCTGTCAACTTTTAATTGATATCATCTTTGATATAATTAAAGAAAACGATGGACATTTGAGGAGGCCTTTTTCTCCAAATCCCTAAACAAAATGTAGCCTATTTAGGGTGTGAATTTGCTGCTGTCAAGGCCCCTCTTCATTTCCAGGATGTTGGTTTTGAAGTTCAATCAAGACCTTTCGACGGACTGGCTCTGACAATCGTGTTAATTTTTTGATGCTGAAATCTAAGGTGCGCATCAGTCCAATATTAAAGCCCACAAACAATCATTCTTTCCATTGGCGTTAAAGCCGTGGAATGACTTTTCCTTCATACATGCCTTCATGAAACTTGGCATACAATCATTCAAAGACAACCTTGAGATATTGAAAGGATTGTGCTCCTGACTGGCCAACAAAAGAATGATAATCCATGGGATTTAGCTTGTGGATTAAACCGGAAGAATAATGATAATGGCACTGTTATTAAGGACACTGTGCCGTATGCTGACCATTTGTCAGAAATTCTCTCGGACACGCCTTGATGCACCTCAGAATGCAAGAGAACAAAACACTGAGAGTCTGTCTCTTTTTATAATTTTTTAAAGTTGGATCCGAGCGATTAATTAAAAGGAAACTTATAATGACAAACTACCCACGATTAAGATTTTGATCTTGTCTGGTTGCTTGCTGTTGCGACCTACTCAGATGAAAGTTAACTGTCCATTAACGCTTGTTTGCCCATGATGTGGACCTTGGTCAAGCAGGCATATGGCAGACCGGGCTATTGCTTTGTTTTGTTTCTCAGCTTGTTGCTGCTGATATAATTTTTGTTGGATATGTTAGTTCATTTATTTCTTTGTTTAAGTTTTGTGTAATTAGTTTTGTTGAGGACTTGTAGAAAATCTGTAAATTCTAATAAAAAGAACGAAAATATGAGAGGCTGCCATTAAGTAAATTACCACAAAAAGATCTTAACTCACTTGAATTAATTCCACCCAAAAGTGCCAAGTACTCAAAATATCAAATAAAAAGAAAATTAAAGAATCAAACTATTACCTACACAGCCAAACGTTACAAATTACTCTAGTGCAAAATACCTAGATATTGTCATAGATAGATAAGAAAAACTAAAAGCTACGATGGAAGAGCCAAAACCATACAATGTGTAAGAAAGTGAATGTTCTACAAGCATTCCTGAGACATAAAATCAATGGCTGCCCTCAACATGTTAAAGATAAGTGCCACAAAACATTAGTTAAACCAGTCCTAGATTACAGAGGGCATTTAATTACATTATCAAAGCTAGATAGATGATATTGAGAAAGTAAGAAAATTCAGACAGATTTGTAACCAACAACTTTTGCTATGCATCAAGTGACACAAAAATAAACAGGAACAAATTCTGATGGATACCCCTCAAAGAACAAAGAGCTAGAAATAAGGCTACCATTCTTTTTAAAGCAATTAATGACCAATCAGTATTACCACTTGAAGAATTCAAAATGAAAAATAACCATACAAAATGTGATGCTCAAACATGCCATCTTCAAATGTAGATTCTATAGTTATTTGTATTCATAATTCTCTAGTGCTTTCAGATTATGGAAGAAACTGCCTGTCAGTGTAAAGTACAATGAAGATACAAAATATTTTAAGCAGAAACTAAAATATTCAACATTACTGCTTAAATGCTAATTACTTTTTAGGCGTATTGACAAGAATACTCAGTTGACTGACTACTTTGTCAGTTTTTATGAAAAAGTCTAGCAACTTCGTTTTATGTTTGTATTATCAAGGGAAAAGAAAAGTGAAAACAATAACAAACGGAGACTAAAACTTGTCTCATGAAATATAAGGGGAAACAATATATCGTGGATAACTTCATACACTTAGATTTTTACTAAAACAATGTTAATGTTAATGTTAGCCCAAACTCAGAATGCTTACCCGCAATCTCTCTGCCTCACCCCCCCCCCCCAGCCCCTCTTTCCCGCCGAGAGAGATTTTTTTACCGTTCCAGTGTATCCATTGGATCCCCTTTGGATGTTGCTGCCCAGACACACAATCTTTACTCCTTCCTATTAAATGCAATCCGTCCTGCCTCCGTTATGTTCGTTCCTAGCCAACATTGATATCATCTTTCCACTGTCTTTTCAGTCTCCCTCTAATTCTCCTCCCCTCAACCTTTCCCTCCAGGATGTTGCGTTCTAAACTATCATGCCTTTTGATATGACAGCAAAATGTTATTTGTGTTTTTTGATGCAATCGAATAGGGTTTTGGGTTTAACTATAGACTATATAGGATCTTTCTATTCTAATAGTTTCATTTATTTCCAAGAGAGATAACTCATTAAATAAAAAGTAAAAGTCGTCTTCATGTGCGTGTGAGTATCGATGATACTAGATTTAGTGTTCACAGAGAGCACTATGGTCAGGTTTCATCAAAATTGAATAGAAATCCAAATAAAAATAAGAATGCAATATATTACTTGTATTTTAATTGTTATTAATTATTATTATTATGATATTAAAGTGTTCAAGCTTTATATTTATAATATTATTACCTCTCTACATTGTATTCAATTTTCTCCGATTTTGCATTATGACTGGTATCGATATATCCGTTACCACTTCCTGGTGGACGGCGTCACAAAATGGCGGACGGTTCGACTCGGTCTGGTACTTTCGAAATATTAATTCGACAACAATGGTGTCCAGTCAGTGTTACATTAAACAAGGAATCATTAACTCTAACGTTAACTGAATATTCAGAGCAAGCTAATGCAACAGATGGTTCCGTGGATACAGAGCATGGTACTGGGAAGTTACTAGAACCCATACAGAAGCGCTATGTAAAGGTAGATCTACCCCTGCGTAAAAAACAGCCTAGATCTAGATATAGTCAGAAGTAATTAAGTAATATATGATGTCTTGAGTCAAGGTTGAATGTAGATCTAGAATCTAGATCTTGTTTTTAAATATGTATCTGCAGATCTAGAATCAATGTAATTCCACCAATTTACATAGAATTTAGAATCACCTAAACAGTGAAAACAAACAAGGCAAATAAAATAAATGAATTTGTCAGAGAAAGGAATTGATCATTGATCATAGTGTTAAGTGTGACTGTGTCATATATTTAATTTTGGATGTGTCTGTTTTGTGGCATTTAATCCATCTTTAGTCTTCATTTATCTGGTGGTTGACTTTTCCCCTGTGTATGCGGACAGTTTACTTTTTAGTCTGTCTTTACTAATGTCTAGTCTTGAAAGTTCACAATATTTTCACAGATTCTTAGATTCTAGCATTATAATTCATTTTCAAACATTTAATCATGATGTAAAAAATAAAACCTGTAAGCTTCTTGTACAATAAGGTTTTGATGCTGAGGGTAGATTTAATTTTTGTGAACAAAAATCTGAATGTCAAATATGCGACACAGGGCCTGAAAATTTAAACTGTTAAAAAATGAAGACGGAAAAAAGAACTACCTGGCATAATATCTGAATATTCCTCAACAGACTAGACCACACTGCTCAATTGCCATCACATTATAATTGAGTGACACCGGGAGCAGACTTGTCTTATTTGTTTGCTATCACATTATAATTGAATGACATCGGGAACAGACATATATCGTATATATATAATATATAATATATATATATATATCTTTATATATATCTTATTTGTTGATTGCCTGAAAATCTTGAGAAAAGCCATGATTTCCGGATGTAATTGAAATTGTCTTAAGAACTCTGATGTCTTTTTCCCATTATATTAATTGATTTTTAGCAGGGTTTCTGAAATCTTGATTTTAATTTTAGATCTTATTTTAGATGTTTTGGTTAAACTATGTGCACATCATTGCATAGTTTCAGTAAATCACTAAAATAATTTACTTGTCACAACTGAACAAAGGCTTAAGGACATTTAGATGTAAAATTTGTTATATATGGTTATTTTTATGACAACATCGCATCTCAAAGCCCTAGCAGTCGTTTTTTTTACATGTCTGATATAATATATATATATTCCATAGTTAGGATTGCAAGCTTCTGTACGCTGATGTAAATCTGACAATTCCTCATTCATCAGATAGTGAAGGAAGAACAGTGTGGACTGGGCATCAGTATTAAAGGAGGCAAAGAACACAGCATACCGATACTCATTTCAAAAATCTTTAAAGGCATGGCTGCTGACAAGACAGAGAAACTGTATGTGGGAGATGCCATTCTCTCAGTCAATGGAGAGGACTTACGTGAGGCCACCCATGATGATGCTGTCAGAGCTTTGAAGAAAGCTGGTAGAGTTGTGGAAATGGAAGGTATTTTGGACAGTCAGATTATTTCACCAAATACATGTTACATTAGAACATTGCTGGTCAGGATTTGTTTATGTGTAATATATTTTAAACTCTAGAGAGAAAAAAAGCTTGAATTTAAACTATACTGAAATCAACACTAAGCAAAGCTGAAATAATTTTATTGAAAATTCATGGTATAACAAAAGTTACCATTCCTTTTGTTTTGTCATACAATTATCTTATTTATTAAAAGATAAATCAATAATAAATTACAGTTTTAATATGATTGTAACGAAAATGTTTCCATTAATCATTTTTAAGGTTTCAAATGACACAAAATCATTATCTACAAAACCAAACAAGCTTTAGAATTAGTTTGAGATTGTACATTAACAATTTTTGTAGAAAAAAAAAAAAAGAAGTAGCCAATTAGTTTTGCCTATAGATGTATTATTTATTTTAAAAATTCATTCTGTTTTTCTTTCTTTCTTATTAATTGTTGTTGTTTTGTTATTTTTTTGCTTTGTTTTGTTTTTCCACAGTGAAATACTTAAGGGAAGTGACGCCTTACTTTCGCAAATCTTCACCCCTCAATGAACTAGGATGGGGTACACAAGACTCAGCGCAGAAAGACAGCGCCAAAGCCAACTGGTCTGAGACTAAGACCCTTCCTCTCAAAATGTGCTACTTGTGCCGCAACTTGACAGTTTTCGATTCAGACAAGCGAACACTTGAATTGCATTCTCCAGATGGGAAAGGAGTTTGTACCTTGAGATTCCCAGATCCTGTGACAGCTAGTGACTGGTTTAACGCCATCCATTCTAATGTGATGATGCTGTCAAAGCAAGCCATTGAAGAAGCAAATGAAGTTCTAAGTTCCGCCCCTAATCAGCATGAGATACGACACATGGGATGGCTATCAGAACAGGTAAAAGCAGATCAGTCGACTTCCTTGTAAATGGCACCATGATTCTCTCTGTGTTTAAATGTCACAAAGATTTCTGTTGTCTATTTAAAATGTACCATCATCACATAAACAAAATCCTTTGTTTATGAATATGAAAAGTTTATGAACTAATTTATTATACTTTTTTTCCCCCTAAGAGTGAGTGACATTCCTGTAAAACATGTGATATCCCATTTGTTATGTTTTGTATTGTCAGATTTATGAGCAATTTCATTTTTATAGATTATTTCTATTTTCATTTTTAAACTAATAAATCTGTATGAAATCTATTGATAATATGCCCCATGTGCAGTGTGGGGCTATCATGTATATATCACCTGTCACCTGTCTGCCTCCTAGTCTTCGAGGTGAGCAGCCTCACATGAGGTCAGAACGATACTTCTCCAGCTGTCTCTGTCATGGCTCTTTATGGAGATTGTCTGTAACTTCAGTCCCAGTGACTTGCTGATGTTGTCAATGTAGGATATGGAGGGTCTTCCCTTCTTCCTTCTTGACTGTACTTTTCCCTGTAGGATTGTCTTCATCAGGCTGGTATTCTTGTTTCTTGAAGCATGTCCGACATACTTAAG
>JBBPCV010506327.1:0-11653 GCA_037974505.1 Plocamopherus tilesii
AGGGAGTACTCATGAAGACGTAGAGAAACAAAGAGTAAATTGAAACAGCTACATTATTTACTTTACAGTTTGCTTCATCATCAGGGAGTACTCATGAAGACGTAGAGAAACAAAGAGTAAATTGAAACAGCTACATTATTTACTTTACAGTTTGCTTCAGCCTCAGGGAGTACTCATGAAGACGTAGAGAAACAAAGAGTAAATTGAAACAGCTACATTATTTACTTTATAATTTGCTTCAGCCTCAGGGAGTACCCTTGAAGACGTTTAGAAAGAAAGAGTAAATAGAAACAGCCTCGACGTCTTTAATTTGCTCCGGCCTCAGTATATTATACTCTAGAAGATGTAAAGAAACAAAGTGTAAATTGAAACCAGCTTCCGTTCAGAGTAAAGCCTCTTTGCGTCCATGTTAACGATCATGTGCCAATGATATTGCTACGCCTGGGCTGGTATTCTAAAAGGAGTATGGAATATCCCAATCACATCCCGTTACCGTCTAATTTTCGCATCATCTTCTTGAAATCATACTAATGAGGTCAATAAGTTTTAGTTTCCCTTCACTGTTGGTATTATTCCTGATTTTTTTTTAAATGGCTACATTTGAACGTCTTTGTTGCTCCAGATTTGAGAAGTTGCCTTACAGTGACAGTGTGCAGTTAGTAAAAACTGTAATAGGATGACAATGTAATATAATTAAGAAATCAAATATCAATAAATATTCACCATGCCCATAGTTTCTCACCACAGTGTACTGGCCTGGTTCCCAAGCTTAAAATCATGTATTCGTTTTCAGTGGAAACCAGTAGGATAATAAAAGTATACAGACTTGCCCAGGGGGCACTTTACTGATGTCCACTTTCTAAACGGCTGACCACGGTCAGCAACGTTGGTTGAGCCATTAACCGTGTCAGCGTAAATACCAATTAACTGCTGTGGCTCACCAAGTCGGCAAACACAATCAGATAGAGTATTTTTCTTGTAGACGCTGCTGCTAAGCAGGTCACACTCACACATAAACACACACACACACACACACACACACACACACACACACCGAGCTAATGCGTCCATTATTACGATAGACTTAAAATAGAGGGCTTGCGAAACACGACGACAACGAGAACGTTAGCTGGGATCTAAAGCTATGTGCTTTAACGTTTTGCTATCACGACTTGAAAGCACAACTTGGGATCACAGCTTTCGTTCTCGTTCTCGTTTTCGTCGTGTTGTTTCGCAATCTCTACATATTGCCACTCTTGCGAACGGTACCGGTTCCCTAACAGACTGGAAGGTACTGAAAAGTGAAAAAAAAAATTGTCACAGCAAGGCGACAATAACCTTAGAGATAATAATATAGGACGTGTTTCTATCACCCCTGCCCTTTGCTCGCCATCAACAGAAAATCTTTCGGTGAAAGAACTAAAAGAAAATGAGTATACAGTGGTGGTAGTTTGAGAAAAGAGTGTTTTGTGTCCGTGTAGCTGATGCCTCAATGCATGCGTTCATTCGATGTGGCAATTGCAAACGGGTAACATTCGCCATGGGCATTTCATTCGCCCCATAATGGCAGTTTGTAAACGAAAAAATTTTGTTTTAAAAACCGTTTTAATACTATTATTAACGTACGAACCTTTCTTGTAATACCAATTCCGGTTCTACCCCTAAGGTGACGACAACGGCTATTATATCCTTATTACTCAACTTCACTATCAATTTCGACTTCGCTTTTGGTCGCTAATGCATCGCTCACTCGATTCCCCGAGCCATTTCATCTCGCAATTTCACGAGCCAGTTTAATCTCTCTACGGCTTACGTCCCTTTATCTGCCTCGTTTCCGAAACAACGACGTTCGATTGAACAGTAAACCGGAAGGAGTTTCTCCCCTTCTCTTCTCTAGCGTGATGTAGGGATATGATATTGGCACTTTGAAAATGACGACGTTTAATTTCTTAAACGACCATATCGATTAAAGTGTTACAATGATTTGAATTTTAATTACAATGTTGGGTAGGATCAAATCTGCCTTTGTTGGTATGACGTGAATAAATTTAAATTTCGGATTATGAAAGTTGGCCATTCTGGAAATGACGATTTAGCTTTCGATAAATTATAAAGTTGTATAGATAGTCATTTGTATTCATAATTACTTCTCTATTGCTTTCAGAATATGGAATAAACTACCAATCAATATGAAATGCAGATAAAATAAAGACAATGAAGATTTTAAACTGAAACTTAAACGGTCACCATTAACATCTAAATACCAGCAAATCAGTTACTTTTCGGTGCTTCGACAAGATTTCTAAGTAAACTGTGTTTTTCAGCTTTTAAGGAGAAGATAAAATTTTGCTACAAATATCGACAGCGGTGAAAGAGTGCGTAATGAGCAATAAAAGATAGAAGAAGTTAGACATATAATAAGCTTTCATTACCTTCTATGCTCGCTTTATCGTATCTATTTATGATACCAATTAATTTAAAGGATGCTCTTTACGACACTGTGTACTGTGTACTATCAGAATTATTGTCAGCGTGGGTTTCTTTGTGCATGTTTCCCTTTTATTTTTGCTTCTTTTTTTTTTTACTTTTTTCTTCCTTTTTTTTTTCTTTTTATTTTTTTTTTTTTTTTTTTTTTTTTTTTTTCTTTTTTTTTTGTTTTTTTTTTTTTTTTTTTTTTTTTTTTTTTTTTTTTTTTTTTTTTTGTTTTTTTTTGTTTTGTTTTTTTTTTTTTGTTTGTTTCTTTAAAGGTGGGGTGGGAGGGGGTTGGGGGCACACTTGTTTTTACTATAAAGTTTGCAATAGCTGGGGATGAGCAAGCTCTACAAATCAGAGTACATACATGTTAAGAAACAAAACAGGAGAGTAAGACAAACAAGAACATTCAAATCAGATCCATAGCCTTTGGAACAGCATTGACAGTGAGCCATAAGAAAGGACAGGAAGGCCTGTTAGTCCAACAAAAAACAAAACAAAAAAGTGGGGTGGGGTGGGGGTGGGGGGTTAAAGAAAGAACTAAAGTGAATAAGGAAGAATATGGGGAATAATGAAGATATGGACATGTTCATAGAATACGGTGTGACATATGGTAGAACTGAAAGGACAAGAAAAATGTTAGCTTTTTGATCTAGAAATGCAATCCACATGACAGTCGATAATGCTACAACAAATTCAGTTATAGTAGAAAACTGCCAGGAAGGCTTTGATAGGAAATTTTACTCACAACAAGAAAGAAATACAGAGTGAGGAAAGACACCAAAGAAACAGGGAGAAATATTTCAACTTGATCATTTTATGACTCCATTTTCTTTTAGAGGATGATAGACAGAGGAACACTGGTGGGAGAGAGGACTGAAACACATATCAACACATAAACAATGACAGCCTTGTCCAAAACCATAGTGAATGAAATAAAGTCACAGAGTGGGAAGAAGGGAAGCCAACACAAATAAAAAAAGAACTTGAAAGTAAAAGGTCATGGAGGGAGTAGCGGGATCAAAAGGGATGCAGATGGGCAGAGGGGTGGAGGGAGCTGGGTAACGGGCTAGATGGGGTAAGGACGTGGAGAAACAATGCCAGGTCCACGGTCCAAAGAATACCACGCCGACATACCTTGCAAGGCCGCCGCTATGGCAACCGGCCCATTTCCAGTTGGAGCGTTGGTGGCATTACCTAAGGCAAGGGAACCGGGGGTGTGACAAACAAGAAGTAATTTAAGTTTCACAGCTAAGGTCCAAGGTCTGAATGTCAGCAGACTCCAAACATCGCAACAACATTTTATATTATAATTTTACTTCTTGGTGTATTGCGGTTGGGTTTAATGATGTAGTTATTCTTTTGGGTGTAACCCTACTAAATAAACACATCTGTTTGTGGAACAAGTCAGCTATTTTAACAGCAAATACAATTATTCATTTTCTATTCATCAGAGTGAGATTCAAGATATGTTTATTCGTTTTGGAAAGTCGACAAGTCCATGGGTGGATGTTAGAAACAACAAGCTATGGATGAAACATAATGAAGTATCATTTGGTTTCGAGATGCTGGGGTGTGCGAGCAGACTGTCTGATCTTCATTCATTTCACCTCTGTGCCTGCAACTACTCTAAAGAGTTTACCATGACATGTACCTCTAATATAATAATAATAATAATAATAATAATAATAACACAACAAAAATAATAATAATAGTATACTCTGCCTAGTGACTACAGGAAAGAGTGCATTGGATTACAAATAATTCACAGGAGAAATCATTTAGTTCTATGAGATTTCACCTAATACAGGAAAACATTGGCTATGAGAATCTTGACTTAAAAAAAAGGACCAATTTGGCTACAATATCTAAATACCAACTGCTATAACATGATCAAGAATAGCCAATGTGTGTTCAAATTGACACATCCTGCATACAGACATTAATAAGCATGAGTGTTTTTGTTTGGAGACCTAGGAGATTTTGTTCAGTAGACGACTAACAGAGGTCAGAAAGTATATCCACTAGATCAGAAGAGAATCAATGTATTGAAACTTCCTGTTTATATCACCGGTAGTTGTCCTCATAAAGGATGTAGCGGTTTGGGAAGGAAGCAGTGAGACAACAGTGAGCCATGACAAGGCTTCTTTTAAACTGCCCAATTTATGATCCAGAACATGGCATTTTGAGATGCATCGGATAGTTTCCCTGAGTTAAACTGGTCATAATATATTGAACAACTATGTCCCAATATGAAGAATCCTGAGTTGTAAAACTTGACTGAGCCTGAAAGAATTTGGGGAAATGGAAGCCCGATGTGCAACTACAAGGGATTGCGAGTGCATCCTTCCACTGAATGTAATTTTTCTGATGAGTCAGAATTATGACAATTTCAGAGAGAGCAGCTTTTAACTTCAGCTCTTTGGGTGGGGACTTTAAGCATATTGAGAACATGAGCAAAAGAATACATGAATTAATTGTATCACACAAAGAAAGGAGAAAAGCAAATAAAACACAGATGTGTAGACTGTTCAAATGTTGATAGGTGAGAACATCAAGGGAGGTTTATGATGAGGAATAACAATGGTGTTATAGTACTTGTGAGGTGTTGTGCTAAGGGTGACAATTTTTTGATTGACCAAAGGTGATATTGTTCTAATAAGTGGCTAGCTAAGAAATTTTTCCATCAACATTCCATTATCTGAAAATAATGATGTTTATAAGTTACCTAATTATTAAATTTTACCTATGATTTGTAACTGCTTCAGAGCCATAACAAGAAGAAAAGTTTGTGCACATTACGAAATATTTTGACATCAGTTTCATCATTAAAAAAATTTTTTTTTTTTTTAAACTTTCTCTTACATAAATATTTCCATACTTTATTCAACAATGAATTTTGATTGAAATAAAACAAAGAGGGGAAAAAAGATTAAAAAGTTGATAAGTGTACTAAATCCAACTGTTATAAAAAAAAAGATTGCACACAATCCCATGTAAAACATGCCTTTGTCTTAATGTGGAATTTACTTTGAGGTCCTGACTAGAAAAAAAAAATCAGTGAACAAAAACAATTAAATCATTTATGTGAAGACATAAAGTTACTCAAATTTATTCATAAATCAAAAGGTAAATAAATAACAGCTAAACCAATAAGTTATAGTAAAATCAGATTTAAAATATTTCCTTTTGTAACGCAATGTACCAACATTTCAAAGCTAAATATACCATATAATTCTGCTGAAAATAATTTCATAGATATGTCACTCTTCTTGACGCAAAATAATGATATGTTGTAGTGTTTCATGGATAAATAATAAAGTAACTTATGAGGTGAAATCACTGATGATGATTTTATGCATTCATACAATATCCCTTCTTATACATTTTTATACCCACTTAGTAAACTCAGCAATCAACTTTTATACAAGGGGTAGAATTGGTTGGTAAAAGTGGGGTGTGGTGATAGGGAAAGATGGAAGACAAGGAGAGACAAGACAGACAGTCATACAGGCAAACAAAAACATAGAGGGAACAAAAATTAAAAGAAGAGAACTGACCAGTTGATGAATTGAAATGCTCTCTGACCACCATCGGCAGTGATGCCAAATTTTAGAAAGGATAAAGATCAAGTGTATGAAGAGAAGAGGTATGAGAATGAAAGAAGCTTAAGTGAAAGGAGAAGCAAAATGTACAAGACAACATATGACAAAGAAAGACAAATATACTTGTTGTAAAATTAACATTTTTTTTTTTTTTTTTGAAAGAGAAGGATGTGGGTGGGGTTATAGATGGATTTTGTTCAGTTTTTTATTATTACACACATAAAAGTAGTGAAAGGAATCACAGCAGTTTGTCTCTTACTTTACCTCCAGCTGAAAATCCCATTAGATTAAATACTAATAGCAAGGTAATACTCTTTATATATATATATATACATACATATATACATATGTATATTCATTCATAAATATCAATGAAAGGGTTAATTATTACTCCTGTCTGTCATATTTGTACCACAATATTATATCACCACTTTCCCAGTTTAGAATCCACGCCCTTTGATATTGTTAGTATAACAATTATTACAGCAATGCACCAAGGAAGATGGAATAGCAAATTCACTTTTTTTTTTTTCTTTCTTTTTATTTTTTCTTTTCTTTTTTTTTAAGTCTATGAGAAAAAGTGGAATATGATAGTGATTGTACAGTAGTAATGATAATGGTATAGAATAGTGGATGTGAGTATTGATTAGAAAACAAGCTCACTTTCCAATGTGCCTGAAAATATAATGAAGATATGAAGCAATATTAAATAATATGAAGCAATACCTATTAAATGACAAGTATAAAGCCAATAAAACAAAACGAAAATGTACAAACACAGCTACAAACAGGTTAAAATATTCCCTACGATTAACATGTATATTACTTACATTGCTGCAATATTCTCTACACTTGCCACACTGTTTCCATTTTTGTTTGAGGATATGCCCCTCAATTTATCAATGAATATTTTCAGAGTGCCTTTGAAATGATATTTCAGAACATGGAGAGAAATTGCAGCAATGTGAATGCAAGCAAGCCAACAAAAAGAACAGCACGGACGACAGCAAAGAACAAGCATGACTGGATTAAAGCACTCAATCAAGAATAAGATTCAAATCTATTGCTTTGCTGAAAATCTTGAATATCTTTGTCAAACTAAGGGAGAAAATCTTTATCAGTTCTTACACTATCTTTGTCACATCAACCATACTTAAATGCCTGGTTTATCATCAAGATATGTACATTTTAGGCCCCAAAGAAACCTGTGTCAAATATGAGTTAAAGATTGTTTATTTTAGGCGACATAGAAACTTATGTCAAGAATAATTTGAATATATGCCTATTTTTGGCGATATATAAACCTATGTTAAGTTGAAGGTATGCCTATTTTTTGGCAATATAGAAGCCTATGGCAAAAATAGGTTGAAGATGTGCACATCTTAGGGCTTATGTCAACTATATCAAGAATAAGTTGAAGATTATGTTTAGTTTAGGCCCAAAAGAAATCTGTCAAGGACAAGCTCAAGATATACACATAACCGTACATTTATTTTAGGCCATATAGTCAAGTAGACCTAAAAGTTGCAGATGTTTATTTTTTATGTCCCATACAAAACTATGCTAAGTTAAAGTTCAAAATATCTTTATTTTAGGCCTCACAGAAATCTATGCAAAGTTCAAGATATGTTAATTTCAGATCACTTGCCCTTTTATCAAATGGTCTACAGCTATACAGAGATGCAGTATGATAACACGGAGAAATTGTATTAATTTGGAGGTGGGAGGGGTTGCTAAAATGGAACATTAAATTGTCACTGAAATTTGCAGGCATTCTTCAAATTCCTTGACCTGTACAAAAAAAACAGCACACGGTGACTTTTCTCTTTTCCATGGAGTGAAACTTATCATAAGGTGAAAAACTAAGGCTATACATCCACCTTATGAATGTGTATTAATATACCAAATACCACTACAAGACAATTATTACAGAAAACACAAGGCCTTCAAAATCTAAGATGGAGATGTGCGTATATCTAGAGCAGAGACGTTTTCAAAATACTGGAATGACAAAATCATCCCTCAATAATTTGTATACGAGTAAATGCTCTCATTTTTGGCAGCTACTTTTGTATAATACAGTTCACGGACTTCTGTAAACATTGTGTCAAAAATGTGACAAGAAAGTGATAAAGGAAATATCGCATCAAAGCCCTTTTTCTATTTCAGTAGTATCGTTCATAACTGCATATTATATCTGACAGGGATGCCTTTGACTGAAACTATTGGATCTTCGTGTACATCACAAAATTCATTTGTCTTCATCATTAAACAATGAAGCAAAATAGAAACGGAACAAAAATGAAAAATGAGAATGTAACATTACAAAACTCTACCCGTATGTTTAGTGCTACAAGCCTAAAATAAATAAAGGATATATTTTTAAAGGTATTTCATTGGCATTAAAAAGAAAAGGTGGAAAAAGATTTGGTTTCTAAAATGTATTATTTTGTATTCTCTTCAAGGTTTGATATTTACCCTGATAAAACATGCATTACAATTGGGAGTTTAAAGAAGTTGTGAAATGAGCTTTGGATTGATAATGGAGAACCATGACTTTAAAAAAGCAGGACCGACTTTGAATTTCATTGGGAACATTACAGGTGTCAGACCTACTCCTCTCTGATGAGTATTCACCATTATGTTGATTTTATTGCCACTGCTTCCAATTCCCCCTTGAGACCTTAGAGGTAAACCTCAATAGCTTCACCGATTCTGACAGTAATTTTCTAAGTGGTGTATAGAAGCATGAACGTGGCACATCCAAGAAATGAAAGTAAAATTTTACTCTCTTTACTGATTCCTATAAGCTTGACTTGAATTGAACTTTAAGCATATTCTGTTTTATTCTACAGCAGACATGTGTGGAATATTATAGGCATAACAAATAAAAAAAAAAGTAAAAGACAATTTAATAACAATAGAAAAACTAGATATAAAAATTCACCATCACAATTTTGGTGCCATGGACAAAGATAACATATTTCTCATCACAAGTACAAGTATGTTGACATCCACAACAGAAAAGTGTTTGCAAGACATGGGCATCTATTTCTACATATCAATCTACATGTTTATATATGAAATTGACAAAAAAGAAAAAGAAGAGAAAAGGGAGAAGAGATCTCTCTGACAGGTCTATGCAAATTATTGATAAAATCATACAAACGGACAGGATAACAAACACAAAGTTTAAGGTATTCCATTAAGTATGTGTCATCACAAACGTCTAAAAACAACTAAAATAAAATCATAAAACTCATGTATTTGAACATGAATCCAACTCATTAATTCCACAATGAATGAGGAAATGACCTGGGTGTGAGATGGGGAGGAACCAAACAAAATTCCACGGTAAATGTGTAACGGAAATAAAAATGACATGACAAGAGCAGGGAGGGAGTTCTAATAAAAAAAATTTTACAAAAAGAAAAAATGTCTACAAAGAAAATAACAACCTTTCCTGTCATGACCTAAAAATGGAAAATTAAAGACTCATCAAGTTAAGGCAGGGTTTTGATTTGATTTTGTATGTCCCTCATAACTTTCTAATAAGTAGATTCTCTGTTCAATCACATGTCCATGGCTATGAAAATTATAGTTATATATATTATATTTCAAAGGTCATAAAGGAGGGAAACAGCCAAAGTATTCATGTACTAATTCTATAAATGTACATCATGGAGCAGAAAGAAAGAATCTGTAAAAAATTGCTGATCAATAAAGAGAAAGAAAAAGCTGATATAAATATTGCAAATAAGAACAGCTTGTAGCTGAAATATCATAAGAAAAAATTGCAAAAAAAAAGGAAAAAAAAAGAGAGAGAGAGAAAATTAATAAAATCATGAGTTATCTCAGTGCATCTGAATGCGTGATGAGCTACATCATCTATTAGCAATAACAGGTAGAAAAAAGGGGAAAATAAACACATTTTCTCACTTCGACTTTGCCACACTTCAAATTTCAATATTTAATTTCTTAAGCAAATAGCCTTGACCAAATATAAAATCCAAAAATTTAGCAGCACTCCAAATATATGCAATAAATTAATATTTTTCCACAAAATTTAATTAAATGTACGTATTACCTCATTTCAACCGGCTCTTATCTACAGGAAACATTTCAACCATGCGTTATATTGTGATGACTTTCAGACAATTCCACTCATGCTTCAAATTATTGTCACTTATTAAAAAGTAATTATTATTCTGCCACAAACAAGGCCAAACGATGAAAACATCACTGATGTACTAGGATGCGAAAATGGCAAAATATTTAAAAAAAAAAAAAAAAGATTTTGTAAAAATGTGGAAGGGCATAAGAGAAAACGTTTTAATTTTTAAAAAGTTTTAATGAAAAAGGAAGTTCCGGCAAATTTCTAAAATCCCGGCATATCATGACTTACCCTTGTTGACTGATGTAAAAGATGAAAGATGGCCACAGGAGCGGAGAGATGAGGAAAATATGGGCGCAAATATTAGCTATTATCTTGCAAATCATCAAAAAATTACTCATCTTCAAAAATCATATAGAAGAGAATTTTATGTGTTCTCCATCCAGCAACAAAATTCCATCTTATCAACTACATAGGCTGGTCGATTTTACCTTTTCAACATTTGAACCATTACCAGTATTTCAATTGTATTGTAAAGAAAACGTCTCTCCTTGTAGGCAATTAAAAAAAAAATTCTCTGCAGCTTCTTAAATAAATATACATTATCGCTGACATATTGCAGGCAGCTTCCTTGAAGGTATTCGGAAAGATCATTCCTAAATTATCTCTGTTCAGTTTTATATTAATTGCATCTTTGAAAACATTCAAATATAAAGGGGAAAAAATGTGATAGAACCATAATATATGTAGCTGAAATGCACCAAGGCTTTGATCTGTTTGGGGGACAGAGGGATGAGAGATCAATATGGAGAATACATCCACAAAGTAAAGTTTCCTTTGTGTGCAGTTTTACGAAAAGATACAATAAAGGTAGACCACATCCATAATATACAGGAAACATAGATGGGTCTGTGCACAAAGTCAGCACAAGAGGTTTACGAAGGGGCAATCGCATGATGCCCAGGATTAAGAGGATTGTAGTTGGGTTTTTTTCCAAATGAGTGGATTACTACACTGACACCCAAACAAACAGTCATCCAATCAATGTGCTGGCGTACGATATAAATCCACAATGATTATTGGAAAACATAAATGAACACATGAGCAGTGTAAAAGTATAACAATGAAATCTTTGATGAAGAGATTTTTCTTTTATAGTTTGCTTTTGTGACATTTACTGTTGTTGGCCCATGATGTATTTAGACAGAAGCATTATGTTAAAGGGAAAAAAAAAGAAGAGAAGAAAAGAAAATACATGAATACAGGGGGTAAGGGGGTGGGGTTACATATACACAAAAAAGTAATTCATGTCTTTTCTAGTAAACCCCAAGTTGTCAATTACAAATGACCAGATATTTTACATCATCAGTGACAGGTCAATGGCAAGATAGACAGATAGACAGATAGATAGATAGATAGACAGATAGATAGATAGATAGATATGTAGATAGATAATAGACAG
>JBBPCV010507438.1:0-11647 GCA_037974505.1 Plocamopherus tilesii
AAAAAAAAAAAAAAAAAAAAAAAAAAAAAAGCAACAAAGCACGAAATCACCCCCTCCCCACCACACACACAAACACATAAACATACACACAATCCCACAAAGGAAAACTCAATAACATAATATCAATAAATGGGACCAACAACAAGAATGAAAACGTAACAACAATCCTAAAACTGACTTCCGGAACTGTTTCAGGCATTTATTGAATATCTCCTCTTCCGCATGTCTGCCTTTTCCATTTGCCTGCAGTATTCGAAAATCATGCCAACCCTTTTTGCTTGTATAGGTAAACGGTTTCCCCAGTGGGAATGGCCCATGTATACTACATTCTCTTTATAGGTTCACGTGCTATTACCACCATCACCACGACGTTCATCACCACCGCCGTTGCTACTGCCACCACCACCACCATCACCACCACCACCATCACTATCACTATCACCAACCTGACGTTCATCAGACACCGCCGTCACTACTGCCACCACCACCACCACTACCACCACCACCATCACCACCACCATCACAATCACTATCACCACCCTGACGTTCATCAGACACCGCCGTCGCCACTGCCACCACCACAACCACCACCGCCGTCACTACCACCACCACCGCTGTCACTACCACCACCACCGCCGTCACTACCACCACCACCACCACCGTCACTACCACTACCACCGCCGCCACTACTACTACTACTACTACCACCACCACCAAATTGTCTCATCATTGTCTTGTCCTCAAACGAAGGATGGACTTTCCAATTATATGATGCACGTTTCAGTTTCAAGCTCCTTTAAAATTGACCCGTGTCTTTAAGTCTATTTATAAGAGACTATAAGTAAATTAAATTTCAGTTTATCATGTTTTTCCCACCTTCATGATCCTTATAATACGCCCTTTCGCAGATGTAAAGCAATCGAAGATCTGTCTGATTTCCTTGGTTAGGTAAAAACTGCATTTTTCTATCTTGATCAAACCGAGGAAAGACTCAGTTATATGAAGCATGATAATAGTGATAAGAATATCCCCGGATCGCTCAAGAAGGAATGAACTATGGATCGGAAAAAAACAAACAAAACAAAACCCAAAACAACAACAACAACAACAACAAAACAACAACAAGAAAAATAAACAACAGCCCATTAACAGAAGCCCCCTAAAGTAACATTTCAAACTCTCTTTCTTTTGGTTGTCATAAGCTGCGTTGCAATTGTCTAAGCATGATTTTCTTGACCACTGGTCAAAGTTTCCTCAAGCTAAAAAGACGGTTGAACAAAGGCATATTGGTCAAAAGGGATAATCAGTGATGACTAGGGCTTTAAATCTCAACCAATTGGCATTTGAAAAAAAATACAACGTACGTACAACTTCGACGCATTACTATTAGGCCATAACCAGGGGCTATAACTAAGTATAACCGGATCGTGATTGACAATTGACAATTTGACATGGCTGTCGAAAGCCTTTTGACTTGAATGAGTGGTCCCCCCTAGGGAACTGCTTGTTACAGCTACGTCAGCTCAAAGAAAGCCACAGTCAGCTCAAGTATCCGCACCGCAACAGACACGGCCAGGGAATGGAAAAGCCAATCAAGGGAAAAATGCCTGGAGTGCATAGCATACGACACCATTGACACGCCGTGGCATATGACTGTACAATGTATTGACACGCTGTACACTTTGTGAGAGCCGGTAGCTCCGTGGTTAGGGCACTCGACCATCGTCAAAGGTCACGGATTCGTTCTCGGATATACAGTATAATACAGGCTTGAATAAAAAATCCGAGTTTTTCGAGGTTTTTCCGCCTCCTTGTCCTGTGGTAAGGAGAATGAATGAGTGCCTAGTCCTATCGGAAACGGACGATAAACTAGGAGGTCCCTTGTGTCTTTGCGCATGTACAAGAACCCTCGGTGGTTAAAATCGAAAAGAGTAGTCCAAATCGGCTGCCACCCTGGCAAAATTCAATTCCAACCAAAATTGTTTTCGCACTCATCCACCTATTCAACTTCTTTTACCTCAAACTTAGAATTCATTTAGAAGAGGCAACGATCAGAGACGAAGAGAGTGTGGCTGGGTACCCATACTTCTCTTATGATATTATCCCAGGCATAGCAATGCCATTGCTACAAGATCGTCAATATTGATGCAAAAAGATCTACACTATTAATATATTAATTTATTATCAGTCCTGAAAAAAGCGGCTTTCATAATATTATCTGTCGTTACACTCATAGTAGTCATTGCCCCTTTTTGTCTCTTTGTCATTGATTGTCTGTCTGTCTGTTTGTCTGCCTGTTTGTGACTTTGTCGCTCTGTCTATCACTCTGTCTCCCTTTCTTCCATTTTTTGTTTTGTTTTGATTTTGTTTAGTATACAGTGGAGTCCTTCAAAGTCAATTCCCAGTTAAAATTAACTGTATCAGAGTGTCAAAATTTTCCTGAAAATACTTCCTTGAAGATTTACTCTTACATTTTACATGTACAATATTGGATTAATATCAATGGTTTTCGGAAGAGCTTCTGTTTGATATACACTAAAAAATCTGATAGAAAGACCATGCGTTGAAATTTCTCCCCTCTTACTGTCTATGCTGACCTATGGATGCGACATACATGCCTGCTATCAAATTTTTTAATTCACTAACCAACTACTGTAGTACAAGTGCTTATTAACAGTCACATTGTGTACTGCCATTCGTGGATTTCATTATCAGTACTTTTTCTTCATGGACCTGTACTCTTTACAACCATGACAACAATAGATTAGTTACATATGTCTTGAAAATGGTTAATCTCAGCCTTGATTAAAATCAACAAAATTTCTCATACTCATGGCATTGATTTTCAGAGGACTCCACTGTATCTACATGATTTGAAACCACTTGAGACTTTTATCTAATTGTACTTTTGTTCTCTGTATTGGTCGACTTTTGTTTTGTCAGCATTACGAAAATTGAATTTTTAACCCTTATCATACTGCTACTGCTATGCATCCCAATAGACCCTCAGGGAGAGAATGCACAGATTTAATATTTAAATTTTTTATAAGATTAGTTTACTGATTCAGTAAAATTTCTATGTTCTAGTTTTAGTTCTATATAGTTAATAGTTATACAACCCTCTTTTAACTTAGTTTTCCCCGACTCTCATGATTCATATGATTGTTTTTGTGTTGTGTGGTATATAATGAAGATGTTATATTTATGTGGTGTTAAATAGATTTAGGATTTGAAAACTTCATTAACATTGTAAGTCTTTTTCTATTAAAATCCTTTGGGGAATTCAATGGAATGGGAAGTCTCTATTCCACTTAAATTCATCATTCGATATGAACAGCATATAAGGAAAAATCCTTGATTCAATAATAAACTAAACAAAACAAAAAAAACTTTAAAAAAGTATAACTAAACAATGATCATCGAGTTTGTATTCAGGGATTGAAAAATAAAAAAGAATTTAGATGAATCAATATTTTATAAGTTCAATCTTCCCTGGTTTCTAAGTTATTTGAAGAAAGGTATTAAAACATAGCCAAAGAGCATTTTCTGGAACAAAAACAAACAACAACAAAAACCCATAAAATTAAATCAACCTTAAAAAAAAGTAAACATCACTCTCATAACAATATCACTATCACCATTCTTGCCCATCTAACATTCAAACGTTAATTCTTACTGAGTGAATATAATGTATGTGCAAGTGTAAATTCTTTGTGTTATACAATAGATTTCAATTATGCATTGAATGTGTGTACTGTGCATAAATGCCTATTATTATTAATAGAATCACAACGAAATGGAGATGATTGTATTGTTTCATTAAGTTAATGACAAATTCCACTTGGCAAAGTTTTTGGATGATTTTTTTTTTTTTAATTATTGTTTTGTTTACACATGAGTTTTATATAAAGTTTGATTTTCTTTTTCTAAAGAATTTTACCCGTGCACCAGGATTATTTCATGAATATTCATTGTGGTGTCCTCAATCGTACACCTCATCTTACTTAGTCAAGCCATTTATTGCCTCTCCATTTGTCCTCAATGAGAAAAGCTGATATTAATAATTTAATTTTTATTCCCATTCTCTCCTATTGCCATTTATCGTGGCTTGATTTTATTTTTGAAAAACCTTAAGAATGAAAAAAAAAAAATCACTCGCCTGAAAAGAGTAAAAATCTTCATGTAATTGATTTGATTCATTTGACAAAACTGCTCTCATCTGCTCATTGAAGCTATTTTGTGAGCTGTGCTCATTGATTCTCTTGCTTTGATTTTCATGAAAAACTTCTAATAGGATCCTTTGTTCACATTTTTCGTCCTACTCTCTTTGTTTTTTGTTAGTTTTGTTTCGTTTTTTAATCAACCATCACATGTTTTTACACATTGACAATAAATGAATACTCAAATCATAAACTTTGATTTCATTTTGTTCTTTATTATTGTCTTTTTTGTATAATAAATATGCCATAATTGTCGTTTTACCTTTCACTTTCATTCTCTTTTAACCAACCAATAATATATTTTAAATGAAACAGTAAAAAGTTAATGAGTTAAAACAGAAGAATAGAGATGAGAATATGGAAAGAAATGTTCAGCTGTGTTGACAAATACAATTCATAAATTAATTTATATTTCAGGGATATGATACAGAAAGACAACAAATTTTTGCAAACATATTTCACCTTGATCAGAGCAAATTTTCTACTGAACTTATGACTGTCCGAAACTCAGCCCCTCAAGTGTGTGGCAGATAAGTCACCATTTCAAGGGCGGAGAGAAAGTACAAATTATAAGCATAAGTAAAAATTTGAAGGTCGTTTGTGTTGCCAGAAAGCCGCTAACAATGAAAGGCTCATTGAAAGATGCAATCTTATGATTTGGGTAATCGGAATTCGTTATGTAAAACAAAAATGAATGATAATACTATAGGAATGTAATTGAAAATTCTGGCATTTCTATACTTTTTTCTTGGGTAAGGCTTTTTGTTTCTTCAGTTTTTGTATAACAACACACATGACATATAATGGAAGATGATTTCATTGGTTCATTAACCCGCATACACATAGCATACATTAAATATAATTGAAAAAAATATAGAAATGAATGGAAAATGAAACAAGAAAAGGAAACTTTTTTTCTTCTTCTGAAAAATAAATTAAAAAGATGTAAAGGTGTCTCAACTATTGAAACAAATCTCCATTCCCATTTCAACTTCTTATCACGACATAAAAATTCCTGCAGTAAAAACACCTTATGATGTAACAGATGTTTTGACTATGTGCCAGTAGGTATAAGTATAAGTCAATGAAAAGCTACATGATGACCCAGTCATCTACACCCAGACTTAACTTCCAAAATATCATCACATACCAATGCAAAGCTGCAAACCCCACACGACTTGAAAGTTTACAATTAATGAAGAAAAAGTGTACAATATGGATAAAATGTGTACAATCCTGATCAGTCTATATTAATCCAACGAGGTCTGATTGCATCACACTTTTTTGGTGTAAGGTTGGCAGCTCTATCAATGCGTCTCTGAGCTTCGTCCACTTCATGGAGTTTTTCACATTATGATTTTCCCTTTTTTCCAGCGAATTTTGGTGATGTGGCAATGAGAAGTAGGACATAATGGATACTTTCTTCAATTATCAGAGTTTCAATGTACTTTGGACGGCCTATTATTTATCTTTCAATGCCTTCAAAATTCAACAATGGTATGGATCATAGGAATAATGTGCCACACATTATCAAAGAAACATTCCTCTCATATAAAACATGTTTTTTAAAAACATAAGAAAAAACAAAATACAGCAAAAAACTGACAATGGAAAGGAATTACCTTTAAAATGTTTTGCGCTGGCAACTGGCAGGCTGAAATCATAAGGCCAAGGGAAGTAACTCAACAATTAAACATTTTGATGGCAAGCCATTTCATCTTTCATTGCTATCCGACACAAAACCTTTAATGCCTCTAAAGCCACAAATGCCCATGAAATGCGTATATGTTAAAATAGACCATAACCTCAGACACAACAATCTGTTACATCTAAGTAAAAACAAAAACAGGAAAGATCATCACTTAAAATCAAGAAGACTGAAGTCATGCGTAGGAACAAAAGGTCGATTACAATTAGCAATTCCCTGACCAAGTACAAAAGTGAGGTTTTGTCACAGGGGGCAATACTTTCTTGGAATTGAACATACGACCCACTTAATATTTCCACATTTTCCTGTGAAAGAATCATTTCCTTACTAATCTTTTCCAAATCGGAAAATTGTAACTCCCTTCTCTTTGGAATTCCTTGGGATAAAGTGAAATGACTTCAGAACATATAGAAGAATACTTCCCGTTTGGTTCTGAAAAAGCAAAAATCCAATGAGGCTAGGCCATTTCTGAGACAATGAATTAGATCTAAAACACTAGATCAAGACAATTCAAATAGGCCCCATAGAAAATATTTATAAATACAGAGGGAAGAATTTAATAAAGAAAAATTAACAAGAAAAATTAGAAAGAAAAATAAGTGGTTCCACTGAGGATTGAACCCGGGAGAGTGACACAGAATCGTCTTGCAAAACAAATTTACTGAAAGAGTTGTACTAGCTTCCTGTTGACTGACGAGTGCGATACAAAATCACGAGAAGTGTCTCTAAGGTTCAACTCCAATTAATCTAGAGAAGTCATTTGAAAATATTTAATATTTTAACCCCTACCCCACCCCCCTCCCCCCACCAAAAAAATAAAAAGACAACAAAACCCAAGAGCAAAACAACAACAAACACAAAAACAAATTACAAAAAACAACAAAAAAGCAAAACAAAACAAAGAAAAAAAAACCCAAACAAATCGAAGGAACACAAAATTTGCAATCAACAAAAGACATCTGTAACAGTAACAGCGATTCATGTCTTTTTATATTTTGGTCCTACAATCTGGAATTGATTTTTTGTGAAGTGAAATAGAAGAAAGTAGAATCTTTGGAGATATTTAAAGGAACATTTAAAACGCATATGATCACTCAAACCTTTTGACATATAGATCATTTTCAATATAAATATTTGTATACCCAGCCCATCCGGGCTTCTTAAGGAGATACTGAAACTACATCAATGTATATCACTATCCCTATGGAAATAAATAACACACCCTTAAATTTGGGATGCATGGTGTGATATGAATTACACAATCCAGACAACATGATTACAATAATATTATATAAATCAGATTTATTTTACATACTCAACTCTCAACAGGACAATGTGATTATGATATCTTTCAAATCTCAGAAAATCAGATTTATATAACTTAGTGTAAGACATAAAAGTTACAAGCAAGACAACTCAATGTTATATCTTTCTGATTTCAAGACATCATATTTGTCATCAAACCTGGGCAAAACAAGATTTTGTATCTTAAAGAATCTGTTTGCTTTTTGCTTCCACGCTTTAGAAGATTTATGTTTACAGACATTTAGATCAACACTAACCTCAATCTAGACAGAAATGCAAACACATGTATGAAATTCAAATAAATATCAAAAACATACTTTTACACAACAAAATGTATAATTTTATGAAAATAAGCTGGCATTCATAAAGTAAAGTGTAAAGGTTTATTCCTCCTTCAAATTCTAAAACAGAAAATAAATTAATTACAGGAAATTACGGCTTTGGCCATAGACCATGCTCGATCATGTGTAGCCAATGAGTTTACAATAAAATGCTTAAAGAATGAAAATCTTTTAAATGATTTTTCAAGACTTCTGTGAATTCCAGTATTTACATATATGAGTCAATGAAAGCCTTCAGTATGGTATGTATATCTTTCAACAAGAGAGGTTGGTTATTGCTCAGACTGTTCAAGTTCTTTCGTTGCATTATTGATTATTGCAATTCTCTGAGGATATATATAAAAAAAAAAGGAAAACATCCCCATTCCCCCATCCCTCCCCCTAAAATAAAAAACAACAAAAACAAAACAAAAACAACCCCCACCCCCGAAAAAAACAAACAAAAAACAAAAACAAAACAAATCAAAACAACAACATTCTTTTAAAAGAGCACTTGAAATTAAGAAGATATCTGAAATGTGTTTGCTGTCATAGAATTTCTTGCATTCTTTGTAAATATCTGTATTAAAATAGCTTAATGCATACATAGAATTAAAGGCATTTGTCATCCAAAAAATTATGAGCTTCTAATTTCCACAGAAGCTAATCACAAAACAAAACAAAACATGAAGTGTTCATGAAACCACGTGCTGCTACAGCTGTTATCTCTCCATGTCTTGCAAAATAAGGTTTGAGGTGCTGAAGTCAATCATGGCTGTACCATGAAAAGCGATGTTGGATGTCACAACGATAATCTCGAAAATTCCGAAGAGACTGTATACTGAGGAAAAATAATGAACAGACTGTCAATAATGATGTGATCAACATGTGAATTTTATCGTATGTAAAAAAAAAACCAAGAAAAACACACACACACACACACACACACACACACACACACACACACCAATTCTTTCCTTGTGTGGAGATAAGAGTATTGATCAACACACGCTTTGTTTATTTTATAGAACCAAGGCTTCATTCTTGAAAAACTTGAAAGGTATTTGATCTTTGTTGACATCAAAAATTTAAGACGGAAACATGGGCTAGATATAGATTGTAAATATTGCTTCTTTTTTTTTTTTTTAATCGAGCGACTGATTGATTTTCCCTTCATGTTCTTATGACGGCGGATTAGATAATATGAAAGTAATTTTAAACGTTTAAAAATAGATTTATAACCGTGCCTCTCTCCGCTGAAATTCGGAGAAGCAATTCCAGGTTTGATTTATCACGTGACCCCATAGGGATTTAGGTCGAGGCTACAGTGAATAATAAGCATTTTTCCGTCTTTTAGATTGTTTACTTTCATATCATAGCATATCAAGTCCATTGGCTAATAGGATCAAATTCCCTTAAATGCACGGTTTAAATAATACACGATTATAAACACAAATTGTATATATAT
Source organism: Plocamopherus tilesii (assembly GCA_037974505.1). Taxonomy (NCBI): domain Eukaryota; kingdom Metazoa; phylum Mollusca; class Gastropoda; order Nudibranchia; family Polyceridae; genus Plocamopherus; species Plocamopherus tilesii. The sequence continues at coordinate 9,022 of JBBPCV010507438.1, forward strand.
ACATATAGACAGACACATGCATGCTTACATATGATAAGTTAATCAAATTGATATTTAAGATCAGCCAACTCCTTATCAATTGAAGACTTTAAACAGTTAAGTGATTTTGCATTTTTAAATTGAATTTAAGGCCATTCTAAGTGTTCGGCGTTACTTTATTTAATGTATTGACAGCTTAATTGTGTGGTTTCATGTTTATTGTCCTGTTGGCTTTTCGTGTTGTCTGAAGAAATTTTAGAAGAGCTTAGACTCGAAAAGTCATCTCTTTGTTTGTTTTGCTTTGTTTTTGTCCTTTTTTTCTTTTCGTTTTCTTTTTTTTTTTCTTGGAAATCAAAGCCTTTGAAAATTACATCCAAGAACAACGAAGGTACAACGATAATGTAAAATTGTATAATGTAAAATTTTTAAAATTCTTACTTTCAAGACTAAAATACAATTTCGGTCCGTACATCTAAATCAGTTCTACAATAACAGTAATGTTGTTAAACTTTTTGCGTCAATGTTGCTGATATTGTAGCAATGGCATTGCTACGCTAGGGCTTGTTTTCTAAGAGGGGTATGGATGCCCAGCCACACTCCCTTCCCCTCTGATTGTTGTCTCATTAAATTCAGAGTAATGACCTGGTCAATAATAATTGTCTTTGACAGAAGAGGTTGTATGTGAAAATAGGTCCGAAAGAATTTTTGGTGGGAATTGAATTTTGCCAGGACGACGATCAATATGGCCTGCTCTTTTCGATTTTAACCTTCGAGGGTTCTTTTACATGTGCAAAGGCACATGGGACCTCCTAGCTTGACGTCCGCCTGCGATGGGACAAGACACTTATTTATCCTGCCTACCACAGGACAATGGTGCGGGAAACAACAACTGGAAGACGCGGGTTTCAGACAGATTCAAGCCTGCACGCCCTTGAACGAACCCATTACCTTTGGCTTGGTGGTCGAGTGCCCTCACTTCTGTGTTTAAGTTTTGAAAAACGTAGACAAAGATCGACAAAAAAACAGGTGTACTGTAAACATCTATACGTTTGTGGGTTGTTAAATGTGAAGCATGGAAAAGATCAAAATGGATTTGCAGCTTTGAAAGAACAATGCTGGGCACCGACTTCAAATTCAGCATAATAATATAGAACGTTATGATAAATCTATAACTGCATGCAAAAGTGTTCAGGGCTATGTAGGCAATTTCATAACCGTAAGAAAAGTCAACCAGACGGGTGAATGAACTGTGCCTGTTTTTTTTACCACTCAAGCAAGGTCGCCATCACCGGGGTCGTCATCATTAGCAGAAGCCATGCGCACTTCCAATATTTCGACTTAAAATTAAAGGTTTTACATTAATCATTTACAATGAAGCTTGTCATCTCTCTTTTTAAATCATCAATTTGGAATGCGCGCGTCGCCAGATTAAGCTTATTTCTGCTGTTAACTAGGATCAAATTTAGCCAATTGAACACCTGAATATTTTGTTATTTTGTCTTTTGTTTGTTGCTTTTGTTTAGTGTTGTTATTGTCTTTTCTTTTTGTTATTTTATTGTTTTTTTGCGTTTTTGTTTTGTTTTTTATTTTTATTTTGCATTGTTTCTGTTTTCTTCTGTATTTTTTCTGTTTTGTTTAAACATTTGCTTGTTTATAGTTTTGCTTTATTTTGTTTGCTTATTTACTTTTGTTTTGCTTTTTTGTTTTTTTGTTTTTTCATTGGATGTGTGTCTTGTTTTGTTTTTTTTATGTTTTTTGTTGGGTTTGTTGGTTGTTTTTTGGGGGTTTGCTTTTTTGTTGGTTTTTTTTTGTCTTTTTGTTTAGTTTTTTGAAAGTTCATTGTTGATGTTTTGTTCTGGGTTTTTCTTTGGTTTTGGTTTTTTATTTCTTTGTTGGGGTTTTGCTTTGTTCTTGGTTTGATTTGGGTTGTTTTTGTTGTTGTTTTTTATTTGTTTTGTTTTTTTTGCTTGGCTTTTGGGGGGAGGAGGGTTGTTTTGTTTGTGTTTTGTTTTTGTTTTCACCCCTTTATTTTTATTTATTTATTTTTTTTGCTTTGTTTTCTGAACCTAATACACTAATTGCAGCGCAGCACACCGGCCCATTTAGCCAACATTGGAGATAAGACCGCTGTGAATTAATCTAAAAAGGATCTAGATGAGCTGGTCAAGGGTTGGGGGTTAGAGAGGTCCCGTACGACGTCGCCTTGACTCCACGACGCCGTGCATTCGCCAGTCTTTGACCGTGGTACCCGTAGCTGGTTGCTCATGGTTGTGTCCAGACAGCCAAGAGATTTCGGCGTTTATTCTTTGGCCTAGAAATAGAAAGCCCGCCTTATAGTTCCAGATGTTCATTCCTTTTTCTGGGTGATTTTCTCTTACACGCTTTCGTTTTGGTAAGTATATCTAGATTTAGAAAATAATATTTCGTGTTTACAGTTAGTTCGGCCCGTTCCCAATGGAATTAAAAAAATATTTGTATTCGTTTCTACTGTATGAAGTTATTTTGACGATGTTGTGGGAGTCAACCGTATGTGTGTGTGTGTGGGGGGGGGGGGGGGGTTGGGGTTGAGGGGGGGGGTATCATCAACAACAATCTCTTTAAAAAAAAATTCAGTAAGTTTAAAAGCTTAGTCAAAACGTAGATCGGA